>JAJHSJ010000001.1:3633764-3693971 GCA_021015155.1 Magnolia officinalis | reverse complement strand
CGGCCTCGTTATTGTTTCACGGCCTTCTCCTCTCCAAGGTAATCTCTCTCTCTCTCTCTCTCTCTCTCTCTCTCTCTCTCTCTCTTCTCTCTCTCTCTCTCTCTCTCCAATCCATGCACTGATAATGATATTTCTAAAAGAAAAGTGATATTGTTTCAAAATTCTGATTCTGACCCACCAGAATTTTCTTTATATATATACGATCGCCAGATGTAGAAAACCCAGAAAATTAACGGCTTGTTTGGATCTCTCATTGAACTGAATTGCAATTCATTCACTTCATCATAGAGGAAACTACCAAGTGGCAGTGGCACTTCCATAACTGAATTGCGAACCTCCAGTTTAGTTGAGAGGAAATGATAAAAGGTCAAGATCTTTATTACTGATAAATACACCATCCTTTTTACCATTGGTTATACAATAGTACAACTTTGCACTTCTGTGTTACCAAAGTGTATTTAATGGGTTTTTAAATTTCTTACGAGAAAGAAAGCCTTGAATTGAAGTTATGCTCCTTTCAAGTCCCAACTTGAAAGTAAGTTAATTGCGATTCGGAATGGATAACCTCAATGGAGTTATGATTTGGGTTACTTGTGCTTTGTTAGGCTCACGATTCAATTCAATAGTTCACCAAAATCACCTGTATTTGTAATTACATGTGGTTCAATTTCGACTCGATAGTGATTTGGAGGGGATAGGCCCGCCTTTTGGTCACTTGATCTTTTGTGAATTGATAATTGCAATTCAACACATCCATACTGGTGAGATGATCTTTTTAAGCAGACCTGCCAGAAAATTTCTGAGTATTTCTTTAGAGAAGTTTATTGTTATTATTATTATTATTACTTTCTGGTTTATTATTATTACTTTCCGGTTTAAGAGTTCGAAATGCATTTGGTGAACTTTAGGAAATCTTGGGTGTATTCAAGATCAACCATGCGGAAAATGCATCCTACAACAATTCGTAAGCGGAGAACGAATATTAGAGCTGAAGTGAATTTCGTGGATGGTGAAGAGGCAAAAAGATTGATTGTGAAGAGGGTTATACAGTCTTGGATGTTCGAGACAGGACTCAGTATGATCGACGCGCATATCAAGTCATGTTATCACACGCCCCTCTTTATTGAGAACAAGGACAGTGACCTTGGTATGTCTTTTACTCTTTTTGGGTTCCTCACTTCTCCACTGCTTGTAAAATTGCCTAATTGCTGCTGATGATGTTTTCATCCTTCTTGTTTTTTGGTTGCATTTGTACTGATCAATTGAATCAAATTACATAAATTCAATTCAAGAAAGAAGAAATGATCAATTTAGGGTGGGCCCATTCCATCCATAATGAGGGATAACCCTTGGTTATTTCCTTTGGTTTTAAATTGAATTATCACAATTCAATTCGACTAACTTCCAAACAGACCCTTTGTACAATCACTTGCTGCTCTGTTTTGATTTGGGTTCTTGTCTGACAATTATGAAATTCCACAGGCACAATTATCAAGCGTACTGTACACAACAACTTCTCAGGATTGTTCTTCGGGTTGCCATTCACTAAACTCAATCCAGATTTTTGTTAAATCGGTGAAAGGGCAATTCTCATCCGACAGTAAATTGTTGCTTGTTTGTCAGGAAGGATTGAGGTTAGTTGATATCTTGATGGTGTTGTTTGTTGTTTATATGCATATAGTGATGAAGTTCTTTATGCTTTGTTTGTGCATACAATAAACTACATCTCAATTGGCCACCATCTGAATTCTCATCAGTCGCGATTTTATTCTTGATATGTTATTAAAAAATGATCAGCTTGTGGTAATGTTAGTGTTTGAGTTCAATATTTTCAATGGAAGTGAGGGATGCCGAGAAAGATGAATATGCTCTCAAAGAATAAATGAATTGCATTCTCAAGAGCCTGTTTCCTTGTTCGATTTTCAGCATGTGGACTTGGGATAGTAATGTGTTCTTAGCTAATATCCAGGTTCAGCTGGTCCTATTTTTGTGACATCTGATGTTCCAAAACTTGCACGTCTCCAAACAATCCATGATCCTCATCAGATTTTTGATGTAGGATGTGCCGCAGATATATTCTTAGCACGGTTGGACCAAAAGAAGCCCAAACAAAAGCCGAAGTAGTCCGTCAAAACTGGGCCCAGTTTTACGTAGGGCATGATGTAACCGGGTCCTAGGCATGTCCGATTTGAAGATATTCATTCTAGATATGGAGAAATTGTCATTTGGAATGTTGACTATAAAATAGTCATAACTTTTGATCTAAGCATTGTCACGAAATGCACAGCCTTTTGATCTTTATGTAACAGTGGTTATGGGGTCAACTGACATGCAAAACAGGTCATGGACATCTATTTCAAGAAAAACTTGTCTCGATGGTAAAATCAGAATTTTAGGAATAT
Organism: Magnolia officinalis; assembly: GCA_021015155.1. NCBI lineage: Eukaryota > Viridiplantae > Streptophyta > Magnoliopsida > Magnoliales > Magnoliaceae > Magnolia > Magnolia officinalis. The sequence goes on along the minus strand of JAJHSJ010000001.1, from coordinate 3,691,569 downwards.
TTTACTGCTTTTGGTCATTTTCGTTTTCATTGTATTTTCTTATTCTTGCAGTTTTAGAATTTTCGTGTCTTTTATAATTGCTTGTAATAATGCCGGAAGTGCTCCGGTAAAGTTTATTTGATATTTCTATTTTTTGACAAATTTAGTCTTTTGAAAGATTTTTTACGATTTTGGGTAATTTCGAATTAGAGTTTTGAATGTTCCATATAAGTGATGTAATCGAACAATCTTAAATCATTATTCAATAAAAATATTTAAGATTTTTTCTCTTCTTTTTTTTTTTACCTTGTAGACTCAAGAACCTACCTTGTGGATTCAAGGCCTTTATTACTTGAGGAATATGGTGATCTTCTTCTTTGTTACACATTCTACCCTGCGTTAGTTGGTATAAGAGTTGTTGTCTAATTCTTCATAGAATAGGAGTTTTGATGCAGGACAATTAACCACTTGCTCTAAAAGCTCAAACTATTAGAGTATGACGAATTAATCCCTTTATCTCATAACCCAGGCCCCACATCTCATGGGTTTTAAGACCTCGGCCGAACCCCCTTCGTAGGCCCCAAATCACATGGGTCACCCACCCCAAGTGTGTCCCCGCATCCCACGGGCTACCCCACTCGAGCCCGGTGTGAAACACGCATTAATCACCCCTGGTGAGGAGTCTCGAACACGAGACTTCCTCCGTAGGCCGCACCCACCCTGAGTGTGCCCCCGCATCCAACAAGCGACCCCACTCGAGCCCAGTGTGAAAATGCCCCTGCATTAAGTTTAGACAAGACAATCAAATTAAGTTGTCCCAATAGAGCTTTTGAACATTTTTAACTCCGAATCATTGAAAATCCAATACAAATAACAGTCATTCCCTTCAAATTGTGGAATCGCTTTATTTTATAGCATTCTTTCTCATAGGTTTGTGAGCCCCTCCGAGAAAAAAATGGGTGGTCTGAAAGTTGCTAACGGTCCACATTCAATGTACACATATGGCCAGCCTTATCAATGGAATGGCCTAATTTTTGCATATCGCTATCCTCATTGTGGGGGGCCACCTTATGCACCACTCAGATGTCCCAAACAGTTGCCAGGTTGGGGTGTGTGCTTTCATGTACAGGTACATGTGGAAGTTAGCAAAACATCCTTCTCGATGCATTCCCTGAATGCATAGAAACCAAGTTCCTGTTGTGCTTGTTAAGTTATGCACAGAAACCAAGTTCCTGTGGTGCTTGTTAATCTACCTTTGGAGCATTGAAGATGCTACACAAACTTTGAAAGCACCATCCAAAAGATTTCAGCTTCCTCCGGAAAATATTAATATGACACCTTTTTCTTTAATGCTTTAGGTCTACTGCAGCTGCTAATAAACTAGAGCAAGAAGGTTTCCAAAATCTTTCATGTGTTACGTCGGGCCTTCAATCTGTAAAACCAGGTTCCACTCCCGATCAAAGACATCTCAACTCAAACTCTGTTGCTTATGTAGACATAAAAGCTATTTTTACTGTTAGAGTGAAGAATATCCATTTTTGCAGGAACATTCGAGTCTGTTGGTTCTACTGAGCTGCAAAACGCGGGCAAGGCCGGTCTTGTGACTGTCCAAGGCAAGATCTCAGCTATATTAGGAACCGTACTAATCTGTGAGTCTCCTTGCTTTTCTACATTGCAAGCAAATGGTTCCAGTCATTTGTTTCTTAGAGGAATTCTAATTCTGGATGCCCCATTTCCAGCACCATATATATATATATATATATATATATATATATATATATATATATTATATATATATATATATATATATATATATATATATATATATATATACACACGCGCGCGTGCACACACACACACATATAGCATGTGCAGTTTGGCAGACGTCCCCTCATTGGATGTGTGCAATCCTAAAAATGAATCTGGCCCATGTAGGCCAATGGTTATGACTTTTCTAATCATCCATTTCTATGTTCATGTCTGGCCTGTGGCCCACCTGTTAAACGGATAGATCTGTTTTTTCAGCTAAGTAACATTTACTGTGGGAACCACCCTATGAACCTCCATGTTCCTGCACATGTGCTATGCTAGCACATGTGGTGCATTTTTGTTTGCTACTTGAAGATGGGGTGCTTGGATTGCATTCTTCTATTTTGTATCAGTACCAACATGGTGATTGTGAGCAATGTATTACATAACAGTATCGGCTAGTGTATCAGCCAGCTTCCATTGGTACGGACTTCCAACTGCTTTTTTTTTTCCCTAAAAAATGTGAGGATCCCAGATATACCTTTTTTTTTTGGTTTCAGACATGTATTTGACAGTGTAAGATGTTCTCTGCCATGCAATGCCAGCTTGACCTGCTGAAACTCAACCAAATAGACCCTAATCAAACACAAATCAAGCACGATTTGAAGCGCCCTCCCCTTACCCACAGAAAACAATATAAAACAGCAAAAAGAAGATGGAATAATGAAAGAAAAAAGGTGATGGTTTACTTCTTATATATGATATTTCCCAAAATGGTCCACACTACTTCAATTCATTGAATCCTACTAAAATTTTATGTTTTGATTCTCAAAGTGTGCCTATATCTAGTTTATAATTATTTTATAAGCCTTCTTCATGACTCAAATGAAGAAAAAAGTGGAGAAGTGAGAAAAAATGAAAATAAAAAATTTCAAAATGTGTCCTTTGTCGCCATATTGGCTGATACAGCCAGTAATAATTTTTCAATACCGTGTTGCTGAGACATTCATGCATCCGTTGATCACATCTCCTACCCTTTAATCTTTGTTGTACTTTGATTGATTAATGCCCTAAGTGAAACCTCATATGCCATTTAAGAGAAAATCACTAGTTCTTTCATATGCAGGTGCATATCTTTTTATAACCTTCTTCCCAGAACAAGCAGAAAAGCTACTTGAGATGAGCCCTGCAAGCTAGCTCTTGGGCGGATGGAAAATTTTGCAGTTGCTCTCTCTGTTGGATGCTCTCATAGGAAACAGCAGTGATTGGCTGCCCACAACACAGAAATTTGATAGCATATGGAAGAGAGACTACCAAAGTCAGAATGGAAATGCATCCGCAAGCTAGTATGTAGAAAATACCCATCATAAATGAACTTTTGCTTGGAAATGTTTGACGAAAGATCGGAATGATGGATGGGCTGTCAATGGGCCCAGCTTGGGTGTGTTTGGTCCCAGATTTTGAACTGGTTGGGCAAGGCCTGTTTGCAGGACCCATTCAAAATTTTGATTCTTGCCAACCTAGTCCAGGCCCCTTGAGAGCCCTACTGAAATGATCCAGACATCCACGTGCTGCTAGCTGGTGCATGCTGCACCCATCTCGAATTTATCTGAATTGGCTGCATAGAATTATCATTTTTTTCTGCTTGAATTCAAGAGCCTGAAAGAGTTTCAAACATGCCCGTTTTGTACTGTCTATCTTACCAAAATGCCTTCATAAAACCAATTTCCGAGTTTCTGCATTTGCAAAGTGCTCGCTAATGTTGCTAAAAACCTGACTAATCACAGCCTCAGAATTTCAATCATTATTCAAATATATGTCTGTGTGCAGGTCTGAAGGTCTAAAAAAATCCAGTCCCACGATCAAGAGTGTTAGAATAAGGGAGATTCAGATTAGTTCATCTCAGTCATATTTTGTTAGTGTAAATTCATTGGAGAGTTTGTACACACATTCCTCTTGAGTTGAACTGTAACATTAGTATTGGTGTGTTTTGATTTTCATCTGCTTCTTTTGAAACTTAATCCACTGGGTGGACTGTAACTTATAGCTCAACCAGTTGGACTTGCCTAATGGTGGGACAAGCTTGTTAGACATGCCATACAAACCATGATGGCCCCACAAGCCAACTAGTTGGACGTACAACTGATTGTGTGTACAACATGTTAAATGACTTAAAACTGCCACAGGCGACAAAGGCAAGATCGTCAAAATTCTCCAACTACTGTGACTGCCTCTGCTAACATATGGAGTCTTTCAAGGTTTTTTCTTACTTCTTAATTGTTTCTCGAGGTTTCGAACTTTTGCCATTTCAGAGTCCACTTTCGATGTGTGGAACCTCGATTGATTTGGTCCACTATGATGTGGAAACGATTTGGACTGTTAATCCACACGGGCTTAAAAAATGTTTCGAATTTGGGGACACAATCAGACGGACAGTTGCAGAGTAGACTAAAAATGGCCAAATGCAGTCCAAACTGCTCATGAGACAGGCATCACCGTGCATTTCCTGGCCACAGATCAAAGATCAGGCTCATCTGCTCACTAGATGGGCCACTTGTACCAAAACCAATGGATTGTTAAAAAGGAAAATACCAACTGTCCATATTAACCATAAATGTGGCCCATCTGGTGAGCTTTCCAGCCTAACTTCTGGCCCGGACATCTACAGAAATCAGTTCCTTCAAATGCTGACGTCCAGGTTCTTGCAACACCGTGGGAGTTTGTAACTCCCTCATTGTTTTTGCTACTCTGGCTGCATGACTCTTGATGCGCAGGCACCCAGAAATTTTACACAGCACACACTAACTACTGTGACTCTGGACAGGGAGGCACCCAGACAAATAGAGTAACCTCTGATTTATGGACATGTTGAAATCAAACCAATGGATTTTTTTTAAAAACTTTTTCATTCTTAACCATCCAATAAGCATCCACCAATTCACTAGGTAGACTATCAAATATGGTAATTTTCTGATTATGATACATCTAAACCAGGACCCATAATTTGGTCAGTTTAATTTCAATTACCTGTATGCCAGAGTGCTATTTCTAAGTGCATGCATATCATCCACCACTCTGCCAGAGTATCAAAGTTTCTCTTGTTTTTATCTCTTGAGGGCAGTACTAAATCATTATAAAGAAATGCATTGTAGCGATCATGTCCTTGTATGTCCTAGTACCCAATAGCCAGGCTAGTGATCACGACCACAGTCGCCAAACCCGTAATGTTTCCTGGAAATGGATTCAAACAAGCATTCTTCCAAAACCCTCTTTTAGAGTTTCACTATCATCCCATCTACAGTGTGCTCGAGCAATATCTGGGCTGTTCATGAGGGGTCCTTGTGAACATACCCTTGCCCAAAATGGGCCAGCCCACCCATTAAGTGGGACACGTTCTTTTGAGGAAATTGACATTTGAAAACCAGACTAGTTGTCTATTCAACACACATGTATAGGCCACCTGAGCAAACCCAGCCCCCATTTCAATGCAGTGGTTCTACGCTCAAGCCCAAGTTGGGTAAAAGTGTGGGTCTTACTCGTATTGACATTTTCTTTTTTGTTTTTGGTTGAAGATTTGATGTATTTGTAATGTTAATCATGATCAAACACATAAACACCTACAAGTGAAGTTTAGAGAAGCAAAACCTTCTCATTTACAAGAACCTTTCGGTCCAGCAAATAAATAAATAAGAACCTGTTTTGCAGATACCTAAAAATGAGTTCCATCTCATTTTAGTTAATCTAACTAGAGATCATATTTCCTCTTAGCAAGGATTAAAAACAATATTGACAACCCACAATCATGATCTCTGATTCATAATTACAATTAACTAAAAGTGAGATGAACTAAGCGTCTGCAAAACACACCCTAATTCTATTAAGAAAAGAACAGCTAATTACATTAATTACAACAAGTAGCCATACCCATTGTGCCAAAAGGTAGGAAACATGCTAACTTGAGTTTGCCATCGGAGAGCCAGCTCTCTTCAGTTGAACCAAAGTGGGTCGAATCCGCAGCTGAATGGTAACGGTCCGAGTTTCAACATTGAGGTCTCAGGTTCAAGCCCAGCTTGCCTACCCAAAAGAAAGAAGGAAAGAAAAAAGAAAATAATACATAAATAAAAAAGGCCTCTTGGTGGGACTGTCCTTATACTGCTGCAGAAACCAAACTGCAATTCATTGCAAAAGAGTATATTAGTCTCAATTTCCAAATGAATGAGGTTGAAGTTCACATGGCATAAAAAATAATAATAATAAATAAATAAATAAATAACCATCCAAATTAAATGTAACTGAAAAATGCTAACCTCTCCACCTTCACCCGTACAGTCAAGTTAGCAACAGCCCCAAAACTTCCTGAAACGTTTCAAGGATGCATGGCACATTTAATCATCAATACAAAAGGTCCATTCAATACTACCATTGAGAACAAATCATGGTGCAAGAATCTTGCCAATCGGATGATTCTGAATCCAAAAAAGAAATCAAATCCCAACTCCTATGGTTGGCCCAATCTGATGCCCATAAGTAGACTGCCTGGTTAATAAATTCCAAACTTGCTTCCTTGACAAAAAAAATCAGTTCATACAGCCGAGTCAATTATTCAAGTAGCCCAGGTTGACTTGGTTTTGGCTCAAATGGGTTGCGTTACAAGCTTTTTGAGCCCCAGATGCAGCAGGGGCATGGTTACCAAATATGCCACCCTACGTCCTCCAAGATTCATGGATAAGGTACGGTTAACTATGGACAAGTTATGACTCAGCTGGTCCCAAGCTTAGCAAAGTAGGCTCTGATGATGACGAACATAACACCAGCACTGATAGCTACCAGGCTCTGATAATGGGCCGGGGTTATGATTGCACTATTGAACTTATACAGCACAGATATTCCATTTTTTAAAAGTTGTTTTTGACAGATTCAGACATGGATCTTTAGGTTTGGATGTGTTTCTGACAAACCATATGTTTCAGTAAAAGATAAAAACAGAGCCTTTGTAGGTGCTTCCATTAAAATTATATGATAACAAAAAGATATCATTTATGCTTACCTCTCAACACAAAGGGATGCCAAGAAGAAGCATAAATGGCTTCAGAATTTCACTTTGGAGAATGTCGATGTCAACAATAAGGTAATATCACCATAAGCTTCTTCTTGTTGCACATCGATGAACCCGTAAGTCTTCAAAACCTACAATTGACTGAAAAAAATAAGCAACAAGTAATCTACTAAAATGCAAAATAACACCCGTATCAGTTTTTGTTAAAAATGGCTTAGGCCTGTGATGCCTAAAAAGGAATTCATCTCGTTTTAGTTAACAGCAATTGTGTATTAGAGATTGATGGGATAAGATGAGATTTAGAACTCGTTTGCAAGTGATCCATTGGTGCAATGTAATAACAGCATATATTATCTCTGGATTAAGCAGGACATTTAGGTAATTTTGAGATTAATCCATGCCTTCCATACCTAGTTTTTTAGATGGAGGAAACATTTGATACTCTGACAGTGCATGACAGTGGAGAAATAGACACAGATTTGTAGACTTGGTGTACAAGCAACTCAAATTAAACCATTCTGGTTGTTATCCATAATTTGATGGACCATAAACCTTAGAAGTCATACAGATTTGATTATCTAAATAGTGAACTGGTAGATATTTATATACATTTCACTTAAAAATATCCTATGATGGGAATTTACCAAACATCCATCCACTAAACAGAAGTTAGGATTGCTCAGATTATATGATTTTTCGAGGAAAACCCATTCTCATTAGGATTTCCAATTTGGAAGCCTAAACAGAGGGGTATATGCCATATGTACAAATTCCAAATGCATGTGTATCAAGTGTGCATGCTCTCCAAAAGTATCAACTAACTCCCCTTTTCCCTCCCAGATCTTGCAAACTGCTTCCTCACTCCACGTGAGTTGCATGTGCCATATGAAAAAGACCTTAATCAGTAGTTAAGCACCACTAAATAACTGTGACTCAACGAGGCCAAGCCTATCAGAAAATAAAAAATAAAAAATGGCAGGAGACAGCAAGATGGCATGACTTGCATTGAACAGCCATGAAGAAGGAAGGAAAGAGCATAACTGAGAAATATGTATGAAGTGGACCTGAGAATACTGCAACATATTTTCAAGCAGCAAAATGGGTCTCCGAATGAGAAGTATTAAAAATATCAATCCTAGACCATTACCAGTGTTTCAAAAAACATTCTTGCACACTGTTTCCTTGTTTTCCCTTCTAGGATCCTGTTCAAGCTCAGATGTCCTGGCTGGCCTTTTGAAATTTGAGTTGCAGGAGATTGATTTTTCAGATATTGAGCCACAGCCCTACACCAAGCACATTCCTTGGTTTAAACTACACAGACCAGAGGAGGCAAAATATCAATCCAACATGAATTTAAAAAGGAACTGTTTCAAAAACCTGGTCCTCACAGACAATGAATCAACATCACTTTCTGCGTGCCCACCTGCATCCATAGGAAATGGAAATTTTAGCCACGATAAAGATTTTTTTTTTTAAATGCCCATTTTCATCTAGAAAAAAATGCCAAGTCATATTCGCAGATGATAATCAGAGCCGCAGACAAAATAACATGATCCAGAAGTACCATGTCAGGTATAGAAAGTCTTTTTGCATCTTACCAGATTGTGCATTACTGTTATCTGCTTCCAAAAAATTTAGCTCCTACAAGAAAGATGACAAGCTCAGGAGTCTGACCTTAGTAAACAGACCAATATGGTACATGAATGAAAAAAAATGTACCACCGCATTGACAAGAAACAAGTTCACATAAATTTCCACAAGAGTTTCAACACGAGATCATAGGTTCGAGTACCCATTGTGGTGAAATCCCACTGGTGTGAGTGCATGAGTGTGCGTGGGGTGGGAGTGCCTGTAAAAAAAAAAATCACATAAATTTACATGGACATAACTCACTTCTGCTTCTGCAGGGTTCTGAGTATTTGAACTCCAAGGGACACCAGCTTCCCCTACAGATAGTTGTTCCCTTAGACGAGGAACCGGTGATTCTGCAGAATTCAGCAAATCTGGTATCCGTGAGAGACTAGTGTCCCGTAGAGGTAGTCTCTCTTCTGAAGGAACCGTAGGTGTTTGAGACTCAGGGTCAGCCGGATCAGCATAGCCTGACAATTCTGGTGTTGGCAGTAGTTCAGTCACCTGAGGCCTTCCTAATTGAGACACTGACCCCAAATTGCTGGCAGGGAGCGGTGTCGTTTCTTCTCTACCAGACGGAGATGGCATGAATTCAGGTAAAGGACCATCAAAGTGATCTTCCTGAAACCGAGGATGTTCAATTTCCATATCTGAGGCAGGCATGCCAGCAGGAGATTCTGCATTCCTGGGTTCCAGAGGAGCTTCTGTGGGAGTAGGATCGACTGCCGAAGCAGTGTAAGTCTTCTTGAAAACTTCCTGAAGGTCGGCAGACATTCCTGCAAAAGATACATTTTGTATTCCCATAAAACCAGTGCAAGCATTAGAACTAAGATGTAGAAAGATGTGTACTGTACAAACATCAAACTCACCAGAAAGTGAAGGCTCAAGAAAGACATGCTCCATTTGACGGATCTTGTGGAATCTCCAAACATCTAGAGCTGACACAGGGAGTTTCTTGCGTTTGCGCACCAATTTACTAGTATCCTCAAGCTGTTTTCTCATGAACCTATAAAATCCAGGTATCACTAGGTGCTTCAAGGAAACCTCAAGTGCTATGAGAGGCCAAAAAAAAGGGGGGGAAAAAGAAAAATAAAATAAAAAAGATCTTCACATGGATCATGAGCTATCATTTGGCAACCGGTCACCCAGAGAATGGCTACCTATAAAACAGTTACGTTGAAAGATAAATGACGAGTACAAAACGATTGGAAATAAAGCTAATTTAGCCAAATTTTATAATCTTCTTATTTTGTTTTGATATTTGTGTTGATCTACCATATCCCTTTACCATTTTCCGCAGATATTTTATAGTCACTATGTGCCTTTCATGTGGTAACGACTGAAGAAGTTGTATACCTTTCTACCCCTTCCAAAAATAAAATATGCAACCATCAATTATGCAGCAGTTCATGCAATCTTCCATATAAGAAGAAATGAATTCTTCTATATACTAAAGGACACTAAGTGATGGACAAACCGCCATGCTTACTCCACCACCATGGTATTTGAAGCTCACATGGATCCAAGTTGGGTTGGTCGTAAAATGACAGTCATGCTATAACATAGTTTTTCATATACTCTAGGAACACATAGTTTTTCATATACTCTAGGAACACTTTTGATAAGAAGCAGAAACCAACTCCATGAGAGTATAAGCACAATATCAGAACTTCACATAGGAAAATGAAAGAAAAAAAGTAATGCATGGATTTAAGTATTACCCAGAGTCACATATAGTGGAAGACATTTGCCGTCTTCTTGGACAGGCAATACAGAAAAAACCATGCATTTTGTTTGATACACACTGTAGTGTCATATACAAACTCATAATGATTCCCACCGGATAGGGTACTAGTCTTTAAGACTCGATGCAAAAATAGGGCAAGCCAAGATTTCAATCCTTTATGTCATCATTTAGACCTTTTCTTCATGATCTGCTTTTCATACCGACCATGTATACATTGTGATGATATTAGTTTATCTGTAAGCTGTAACTGACACTGGCATTCTAGTGTGAAAGACTGCAGCTTAATCAAGAGGGTTCTATCGGGAGATCTCTACTACCATGCTTGTTCCCAAAGTTGAGCTCCAGAATTTTTCATCAGTGGAATATGTTACATTGCCATGTAGATTTTTGTTCCAGCGTTTTGGCACTTCTCAATTTCAAATGTGCAAATGCCTTGAATAGATTTAACTTGGAAGATAAAACCTATCTCAAATTGCATGAGCATGTGATCCAAGTAATCAACTCTTTCATGTCAACCCAATTTTCCAAAATCATGTGCTCGAACAATGCATTGCATAATCCAACTTTTTCCATGTAAGTTTCTAAGAAAATCAGAAGAACTTACTCATTTGTGAATACCAAGGACTCATCAAAGAATTGTTTTCTCTTCCTTAACTTGGCTTTTTTCTTGTCAACGGGCGGAGTTGGTTGTAATACAATTTCAGGTAATTCATGACCTACATCATGAGAAACCAAGGTCATGTAAATGAAACGTGATAAACCATGGTTGGACTCAATAAAACAACAAACACGAGATATAGTGTGGGTAGAATTTGCAAGATACGAAAGTATAGAATCTACAAATGCAACAATGAAATCCAATCAACTGACCGAAAGAAATACTCGGATCAAAATTTTCAGGTTCCCCTGCAGATCCAGCAGTAGGCGGTGTTGGGTGCAGCCGAGATGGCAGAGATTCTCCTCCAGACACTGAGACTCCTTCCTTAATGGGAGAAAGGATCTCTTTCTGATTCAAGGTTGGATCAAAAGGCTCGTGCTGTTCAACAGTGTTGTCACCGAAATCTGGGAAGTCTGGAATGTTTCCCGACTCAAGAGGTACAGCATCCCGAGGGATCTCGATCTCCGGAAGATCTTCATGGAAACGGTCATCATAAAGCTTCTGGTTGGATTCTTCAGCAGGATTACTTGGGCCAGAATCTGTATTGCCCACACCATTGGACCCTGAAAGTGGAGGGACAACACTAGAGGAGAAACATTGTCAAAACAGGTTCCTCAAATAAAGAAGATACATGAAATCCAACAGAATAGCAAACATACTCTTCTTCCATTGGCCCAGCACCAGGGTTTGGAAGGTCTACTGGAGATGTGTCCATCATAATATCCTGCAGAAAAAAGAAATGTTTTCAGGCTATGATGCAACCTTCACTGGTTGGGCATTTTGAAGGTGAAAGACTATCAAGATAGTGTTGCAAGAGCCAAGAAACACCTCATTGATAAAAAAAGTGACATATGGATCTCCTTCACCCGGGATCTGATCTGCATGCACAACCCCAAGCATTCATCACTGAAAAATACACACCATGTGAAGAAATTGACAAAAACAACATCATGAATGCGACACATGAAGCTTATACCTGTGATGGTGATCTCCTCAAGAGTTTTTAGATTATTATCTGGGCCCCTGAGAACAAAACATACGGTGTGTACAGTTAGATGGTGAGCACAAGCTTTATCTTAGTTACCCAAGCTTCAAAAAACTCTTACTGGGTCTGGTATATTGTGTCATCCAAGTCCAATGTATCAAGTTCAAAGGTCTCTGGCAGCGTGACAGAGTGAAACGACGCATGGTTTGCGTCTTCCGGCAAATTGACTTGTATCGAGGCAAATGCAGCCCTGAGATGGGTCAGGACCTCATTGCAATCATGGTAAAGATAGTCAACCTTCTTCGAGTATATTCTGACAACACCCAGTAGAAGATGACCCGATAACCTCAGCGCAATTGGGACTTCAGGAAACATGATGCGATCTGAAGGAGCATCAAGAGATGTAAGTGGGAATAGATTAATCCACACAATACAGTCACCAAAGAAAGACACGTTTAATAACCAAAGCTGATGCAATGCTCAAGACCCATTTGCAGTGTTACTAAGGAAGAAGCAATGATGGACATGGCCTTCATAACAATCCTACAAACACCGTACTAATCTTTAAATGGATTTGACAAACTGTAAACCTTCAGAACAAACCTAAAGACATAGTACTAATTTTTAAATGATGGGTAAATATCATCCAAGCTTGGAGATGCTTCAGGGCCTAGATCAAATGAAAGAAAGAAGGAAACTAGAAAACCTCGTAAATGGATTTCCTCATGTCCCTCTAATATCAACATGCACGTTTGACATTCGAGAGGGGAACTACAAAACACCGAAAAAGGATATTCCATATTGATCATCGGCCAGGGAATTATCGGAGTTCTAGGAACAAAATACAAATTGTGTGTGTGTGTGTGCATGTGCATGTGTGTGTGCGTGTGAGAGAGAGAGAGAGAGAGAGAGTATAAAGATATGGACAGATAGTTTTCTTCTTTGTATGAGAGAATTTTCCAGAAATGAAATAAGTTCTAACCAAATACGTCCAGAGAAAGTGGTTCTGTTTAGTGAAAAATGAAAGACGAAAAGGCTGTGTTCGGGAGCACAAGCGAACTGAGTTGCAAACATTTAAAACCTGTTGGACAAGTATCGCCAATATTTGAAATGTTCCAGATAATATCACGAGATACACAAGGATATCATCACGAGATTTTCAAGATCTCAGCAGATTCTAAAATATTGCATCTTTATCACGATATTAACTCGAAAATAGTAAAAGCATTTAGAAATTTGTTATATAAATATACACATGCATACACATATGTATGTGTGCGTTAAATTTTAAATTTATTTAAAAACTTAAAATAAGTGTTTTTAAATGTTGTTATTGTTGGCAAGATTTTGGCAGTAATATCCCAAGAAAAACCACAAAATTTGAAAACCTCCCAAGATTTTTCCCGGCTGAGAAATTGCCATGAACAAGACTTGTCAATGTGATTGAAACCCAATGAGGAAGTAGCCCTCAAATTGTTGTCAAATTTCCTTCCGACCCAACCTAGAAGAAATGTGATTGAAATTCGGAGCACAGACACTTGATATTAATATGAGGAAACCACTTTTGCTTTAACATCAGATTAATCGCTGCAAGAAAACCCAGATTCACCCAAAATAGAGCTCATAGCTATTCAGTTAAACCTCATTTTATCACTAATTAAGTCCAACCCCCAGACTCTCAATATGTGTACAAAATACATTGAATATGGACACTATCCAAAGATGGAATTCTCAGATTTGGGGAGCCCTTGATTGATAATCGGCTACCTGGAGAAGAGCCTTGATTGGTGCAGTTGCCTAATAGAACCTTGATTGCCTAATAATATCAATCTGAGGAAACCACCTTTGATCTATCATAAGATTAATCGCTGCAAATAAACCCAGATTCGCCCAAACTAGAGCTCAAAGCTATTCAATCAAAGCTCATTTTCTCACTAATTTAATAACGCGGCTGTCAATCAGCAACGAAAAAGTTTTTTTTTTTTTTTTTAAAACAGAATCTTTATGAAACCCAACTGCAAAAATTCTAAAGATGTAGAGAAAAAACCCCTAATCTAGACATATATATAAGCCACAATCTAAAATGAAGATAGTTGCATCGAAATTCGATCCGAGGAAACCCTTAAAAAATCTGTGACTAACCTTAAATGAAACAGATGGAGATTGAGAGAGAGAGAGAGAGGTCTTACCAACGGATGAAGAGATATCAGTGATAACGACATGGGATTTGCGGAGCTTGTGCTGGAGATGAGCAGCTATCCAAATCGTTCCGAGAGGGCTTTTCCTGGCAAGAAAGCTGTGAGAGTAGAACATTTTTCTCTATTCTATGGTTTCTGAGAGAGAGAGAGAGAGAGAGAGAGAGAGAGAGAGAGTAGGGCTTATTTTGGAAGGGAAATGAGCTTAAAAAACGGAAGGGCGGGAAACGACGTTGGCGGCAAAAATACAGAAGGAATTTGCCGGGACAGCGAAAGCAATTGGCGGGAAGTTCATGCACTGGGATGCTGCGTGGGCCCACCGTGATGTCTGTAAGAAATCCACCCCGTCCATCCGTTTTATGAGATCATTTTATTGCATGCGACCAAAAATGAGTAGGAAAAAAAAAACTAATGTGGGCCAGACGAGAGGGAAATTTGGGGAAAGAAATTCCTACCGTTGAAACCTTTCTGGGCTCAACTTTGATGTTTATATGCCATCCAAACCGTTTATAAGGTCATTATCATAGTGATGAAGTGAAAACCCAAACATCTTAGTCTGATACAAAACTTTTGAGCCCATAATAATATTTCAACGGTGGTCATTGAAAACCCACTGTTTCCTCTCGTTAGGCACAATTTAGTTTTATATGCGCCTCGTGTTTTGTTATATATCCTTAAATGAGCTCAAAAAACGGATGGACGGAATGGATTTCTAACAAACATCTCCGTGGGCCCCATATAGCATACTAGCGCAGGAACTTCCTGGTGAAGGTTTTCGCGTCAGGAAGAGGGGGGCGCGGATTAGGTACTAGCTCCGCCTGTTCGGATCTCGGGACAGGCGGGGGCTACGAGGGCCACTGATGAGCCACTGTGACCGTCCATACATTTTGTTCCATATCATTTCAGAGTATTGGACCAAAAATAAGGATTATAAAATCCTCAAGTGGACCACACCACATGAAGCATAGGTGCTAAGGACGTCCACCATTGAAACCTTCTTAGTGTCCACTATGTCGTTTATTTTCCATCCAACCTGTTGATATGGTCATATAAAACTGGATGAAGTGAAGAAACAAATATCATCTTGATCCAAAACTTCTATGTCCCTAAGAATTTTTCAACGGTAAGAAATTAATCCCCACTGTGTGGTCCATTTTAGGTTTGAATCTTATCTATTTTTGTTACTAAAATCTAAAATGATATGAAAAAATTGATGGACGGTGTGGATAAAATTCATACATCGCGGTGGCCCCGTGCTCCGAACAGGCAAGGGTAGTAGTTAATCCGCGCACGGAAGGGAGAGGATTCATATACATGCACTCTTTTACTGTACACACGTGGCATACACGTGTCTCTTTTAACTGTTAAAATCTCCCAAATAACTACAGATGTTCAGTGAAGGTAAATCCCAAAAAGAAAAGAAATTTACTTGGCATTCTTAAGCAGGGATGAATCGAAATTGAACAGTTGTGTTTCTTATCTCAATAACTGACTATGCTTGCTATTTTTGTTGGGCCATGGCCCATACAACTTGGGATGGACTCGTGTATGTGAATAAACAGGAGCGGATTAGGTGAGACCCGGAATCCACTGAGGTGGACTGTGAGGCTCACAGTGATGTATGTGCCTTAAATCTACACCGTCCAACCATTTCCAAATCTCATTTTAGTATATGATCCTTAAATGAAGTATGCTCAAATCTTAGTTTGACCACAACACAGGAAAGAGCTGTGATTGAATCCCCACTATCAAAAACTACATAGAGTCCACCGGAATGTTTCTTTGCCATCCAACCTGTTGATAAGGTCACAAAGACCTATATGAAGAGACCACACAAATATCATCTTGATCCAAACTTTCGTGGCCCACTAGAAGTTTTGAATGGTCAATTACTACTATTTCCTATACTATGGTCCATCTGAGATTTGGGTCTGCTTCATTTTTTGGATCATGCCTAAAATGAGCATTCAGTACAGATGGACAGTGTAGATATAGTCACGTACATTAAGGTGGGCCCCACGGTCAGGTCCCACACACTAAAGCTGCGCGGGAGTAAATAGTTTTCTAGGACCAGACACGTGTGCACGTGATCAAGGCATGAAAACCCCGCGCCCGCATTGTAACACATAGGCCCGTGTCCTGCCAGGCCCGTGATTCGTCTTAACCCCTTGGGAGACGGACGCCACTCTTAATTTTTTATAAGGCCCACCTTGATATGCATTCGAAATCAATTCCACTCATTTGATGTGTAATCTAACGTTAGGGTCATGGCTAAAAAAATCAGGCTGACCGAACATAACATTAGTTCCATGTCTTTAAAAATCTACTATTCATTTGTACGGCGTCAAAGGAAACAACTGAGAGACGTTCCCCCTTAATTTTTACACGCCCTACCACAATGATTATGTGAAACCCACTCCACCCATTATATGTAACACTAAGATTTAGGCATAGGGCTTAAAAATTAAGCCCATAAGTGATTTAGGTGTACCACAGCAAGAAAATAATTTAGGAAGGTGAGTGTTGCCCTTTACATCATTTTCAATCGTGTCGCCCACTTGAACCGTATATGGGCCACTGGCCCTAGAATAGGGTGAGACACCTAGTGATCGGTGTGAATTTCACATAAACATTACAATTATCTCTGTAAACTGTAGCTTTTTTCAAAATTCCCTTAACATTACAACTCTAATGGGCGGACAACTTTGACTGAGTTGACTAGCTGTTGTTCAATCCTTGGGTCTAATACTCTAATCCAAGTCAAGACCCGAGGCCGAAAGGCAGGCCAGCTAAAGGGCTGTTTGATTTTCTAATTACCTTGGTAATTCAAAGTAAATGGGTAATAATTATTTACCCGTGTATTTCCGGTTGAATTTCCAAGGTAACGTGGACAACCACCTTTTATTTGGACGCGGATTGCGTCCTACCCCCGCCCGGACGGTAATCCGTCCGGGCAGGGCTCTGCGGAGCCCACCGTGATGTAACTGTTTCATCCTGCCGTCCAACGATTTTTTCAGAAAAATCTATTATGTGAACCAAAAAATGAGGCAGGTCCAAGGCTTGAGTGGACCACACCAAAGGAACCTGCACTGATATGACATCCACCATTGAAACATTTCTAACGGTCCACGTGAGGTTTTTTTTACCATAAAACCTATTCATAAGGTCACGTAGACGTGGATGAAGTGAAAACACAAATATCAGCTTGATCCGAAACTTCTCTGGCTCCCAAGAAGCTTTTAATGGTGGACGTTCAGTCCCCACTTTGTGGTCCACTCAAGCCTTGGACCTGCCTCATTTTTTGGTTCACACATTAAAATTTTCTGAAAAAATCGTTCGACGGCAGGATGAATCAGTTACATCAGGATGGGCTCCACAGAGCCCTGCCCGGACGGATTACCGTCCGAGCGGGGGTAGGACGCAATCCGCGTCCCTTTTATTTATAGCGCTCTTCATGTCACTGAGGATAAAACGTTGAATTGTGGGGCTCACCATGATGTGTGTGTCTTATCCACACCGTCCAACCCTTTTGCCAATTTATTTTAGGGCATTAGCCTAAAAATGAAGCAGATCGAAATCTCAAGTGGACCACACCACCGGAAACAATGGGAATTAAACTCTTACCATTGAAAGCTTCTTGAGGACTGCAGAAGTTTTGGATCGAGCTGATATTTTTGTTTACCCTTTATCCGTGACTTTGTGACCTTATGAACAGGTTGGATAACAAACAAACATCAATGTGGGCCCTAGGGAGAAAACAGGTATTTTAGACGGGTAGAGTAAGTCACGATTACTTATTTCCAGGTATTTACCAGGGAAATTAAAAATGTACTCCCTATGAGGCCATCACATTAATTGTGAGGATCATCGATGATGCGCACATTCATAAATATTAAGAGAAGGGAGCTTCATATAGCTCCCCATTAGAGCTGTACACAAGTCGAGTCGAGTCGAGTATCGCCCTACTCGTACTCGACTCTTAACGCCTGAGTGCTGCTCGTACTCAGCTCTTCTCGGCCAACGAGCATGGATTTTCTGCTCGTACTCTACTCGCCCGAGTGTGAGTAGTAAACGAGTCGAGTCGAGTCCAAGTTTTCGAGGCGAGTTCGAGTACGAACAAAAATCAACAGTTAGGACAGTGATGAAAAAAATATCGATGCCGAGCAAGTGTACATAAATCAACGGTTATGATGGTTCCACGAATCTGAGTGGTTGAAAAAAAAAGCTGATGGTCCTGTTCAACAAGCAAGTATACATAAATCGACGGTTAAGATGGTTCCGTCAATCTGATTTGGGACAGTGACTTGTTTGTTGTTATTGGTTTGATAGTCCAAAGGGTAATCCCAAAAGGGTAATCAACGGTTAGGATGGTTCCTTAGTATCAACTTGAAGTTTAGAAATTTCAAGTTAATCCCAAATATCAAGAGAAAACACAAATATCAGGTTAATCCCAAAAGGCCAAAATCTTACCGGACGAACTGGGCAGGAACGACCGGCAGCTGCGTCGTGCAGGGCAGGGCAGGCTGCGCAGGAACGACCGGCAGCTGCATGCAGGGCAGGGAGATAACGGACGTGACAGGAACGAGCTGCGGCATCGGACGAGTGGCAGGGACGAGCTCCGTCACCGGACAGGGACACTGAACGAGCCGCAAGGACGAGCGGCAAGGTCTAGCACCGCCAGACAGGGGACGTGTGAGTGAGAGAAATAGAGGGAAGAAGAGGGACGATCGGACGAGCGCTGGGAGAGGGAGGGGAGAGAGAGAGGGGGGGTTTTTTTCGAACGCTCGCTGGGAGGGAAGAATGAAGGATTTTGGTGCTGCTTGAAAATGACAGGTGTGGTAGGGTTCTGTTTTTCGGGCGAGCTTATATATAAGTGTACGAGTCGAGTACTGAGTCAACTCGTACTCTACTCGTAATCTAAATGAGTCGTAGAAACCCACTCGTACTCGGCTCTAACTCAAACGAGTCGAGTATGAGTTGAGTATTCTGAGTCGAGTAGAGCGAGTACTCGAGCCTTAGTCTGCTCGTGTACAGCTTTACTCCCCATATGTCTGTGATAAAGAAATGAGAATGTGAATCATGAACATTCTTGTTTGAGAATTAAAATACATATCCATTCATGCCGGAAGTTGAAAGGTGGAGCTCTCCACCGCTACTAGTACCACTGTAAGTTACGGCGATACTGGGCATATGTAGTGGGGGTGGCAGTATTTGGTGGACGGGTCCCACTTCTCCCGATACAGGGGTACTAGATCACACCCTTGCTTGCACTGGTATAATATTCTTTGTTGGGAAAATGCCATAGTGAGAGGGCTTCACATGCAATTTTAAATGAGAAAAGGCACGTTAGCTGTATGTGAGGCTACCATGGTGCATCATTGATATCCAATTCATTTAATTGGGGCCGCCCGATGGTGAATGAAAATAACATGGCCTAAATTTTATGCTGATCAATGGGCCAGATGTTAGAAACAATAAAGAACCATCCAAAAACCTTGAAATCCACGTGGTGCCAACTCAAGACATCCAATTTTCATCAGGGGGAACCATTTTGTACTAATTTGATGCATTGCATATATCACACTACCAACTAGTGTGTGAGACACTTCCGTGATCATGTTACTTTAAAAGCATCTCTCATTTTAATAATCTGTGTTTGAATATGTGAATTTTATGAAAGCATATGTTAAATAATCCACTAATTTAATAAATCTATAACAAAATTTTAATTGGAAAACTTTTAATCCATAAATTTCACAAATCCCTACCTAAATCCCTCACCCCAAACAGCCTTTGAAATTTATTTATTCTTTATATATTTTTTTTCGGTTAGCTTTTTAGTACACCCACTGCCAGTTCACACTTCACTGTTATCCTTTGAAATAATTAAAAACTTTGATTGCAACTTGCAGCCGTGGCATTAATGGCTTAAAGATCTACTAATAGTAGTCTGCTTGACGATATTGTTGGGATTCTTGGCCTGTGGAATCACACGGATCTAGATATAGGATAGCAATTCAATGACACCAAGCACACAAAAGAACACATAGATTTAACGTGGAAAACCCTTGCGGGAAAAAACCACGGCACAAAGCGATAAATCACCACTATGAAAATAGAAATTACAAAGAGAGAGGACTTACCCGATTCGAACAACCTCAAATCTCACCCTTGCTACACCCTTTGATAACCCTATAACCTTTTATAATACCTTTAGGAAGCCTTAGCATACCCTAGAATAACCCTAGAGACCCCTATTTATAGTTTAGGAAACTTCCCTTTTGCACCATTGCGAAAGGCCGACTCAAAATCTGCAGTCAGCATCGGATTCGGAAACGAATCTGCGTAAACTACAACCGGTCGAGCAGATTTCTCGACTGGTCGAAGGACCCCTACGACCGGTCGTGCATAGGCTACGACCGGTCGAGCACCTCGAACCCTAAAATCAGAAGCTCGCTAGACTTTGAGTCGTGCAGCGCTCGACTAGTCGAGCCACACCCACGACCGGTCGAGCAACCTAAAACTTTCAGATTTAAGACTTCTGACGCAACAATCTCCACCAAGTCTTCAATCTTCAATAGTGTAACTCATTGACCTCTTCTCTTATCTCTGCATTACATCATAGCTTCTCGTGCAAACTCCGTCCTTCTTTTTTATCATCGCCAAGCCCAGAGAAGTTACACAGAACTTGAACTTCTCTGCAGGAACATTATTGTTGATCATGTCTATCAGATCTAAATCCACATGCCCAACCACATTTGCTCCTGTCTTCCAAAAAAAAAAAGACGTAGTCTTCTTACCATCTCATCGCTACTCAATATTGCTTGTCGAGGTACTTGCTTACAACACTGATAACTTGTGAAATAACCGGTCTAATCCAGACCATGACATACATTGCCAACCGCATTCGAATAAAGCTCATGAGATATCCTGCTTTTCCTCATATGTTTTGGGACATGTCTTGAGGAAAACTTGAGGAGAGACGCGCAAGGAACGCTCTCCGGCTTTACCTGACCCATCACATCCTTGATCAATACCTGCACATAAGGTATTCCTCATGTGATTACCAAAGCCTACTCCTCCTTCAGTCTCAATGCCGAGAACAATCCTTGCAGCCCCCCAATCCTTCATCCTGAACGTCCCACTTAACCGAGTCTTCAATACACTGATTTCAGACATGTCATAATTGGTGATCCATATGTCATCAATTCCTGACTCACCGTAAAGGAATCAAACCACTGCCTAGGCAATAGGTCGAACCACGACCTTCTTCAAAGTCTTTTCTCTACCCCTTTAACTTTGAACCGCTCTGGTTGCTTCATGTAGATCTGCTATTCACTTTCCCTTACAGAAGTGCAGACTCCACATCCATCCTTCCAGCTCAAGATCACGTTGGCCAACCAGCGCCAAACACGGATCTAATAGACACCTGCTATACCGTTGGCGCGAATATCTCTGAGAATCTAATCCCTTCTTTCTGAGCATAACCCTTCGCTACCAACCTCGCCCTGTATTTATGTTGTATCCTCCTGAAGATCCACCTGCATCCAATCGCTTTACGGCCCACTGGAAGCTCCACCAGCTCCCATATATCGGTCTGGTACAACGAATCCATCACATCACCCATAGTCACTTTTCACTTCTCAGCACCAAGCTCACCTAGAGCCATCTGAAAAGAAAGTGAATCTCCTGCGATATTGGAGTCGTCCATGTACCTCGCCGATATCCTGCGATCATGCCGTATGATTCTTCTCACAGGTGGCTGCTCCACCTGCTCTGTATCTCTGCCCGCACATCTCAGCCTTCCTGCCCTGCCCACTAATGTGGCCATGCCCAACATGCCACACATGTGTAGAGGTGAAATCCGCTACATCTACTGTAGCTTCACCGTTTGAAGTGCTCCCGATCAACTTGTACGAGTTATCGAGTTGTTGCGCTTTCATGATTACCCGTGCCCCCTTAGATACTTTAATAGCACTATCAATACTTGTGTACTTACATCCTTTTGCCTCAAGCACACCTGGAGAAATCAGATTCTGCTTCAAATCAGGAACGTGCCTGACATCAGTCAAGGTACGCTCCACCACATCAAACATCTTGATGCACATCGTACCAACAACCACAACATTACAGGCAAAGCCATTGCCCATAAACGCCTGTCCACTATCGCACTCCCTGTAGCTGGTGAACCAACTCCGATGAGGAGTCATGTGAAAAGATACCCCTGTGTCTAGCATTCACTCGTCCTTACGATCATCGTATGACTACCTGATAGTACATATAGACAAAACATCACCATCACATCCACTCGATCCATCTGACATGACAACATTGGCCTCCTTGTACGAAGCCTCAGAATCTTCTCTCTTCGATTTAGGATTTCCACAATCCCTCTTCACATGTCCTACCTTCCCACAATTCCAGCACTTTACCTTTCCTTTGCCCTTGCTCTTGGATTTGGATCTATAACCTGAAGAACCTGTACCTTGTTCAGAATTCCTACCCACCGTACATAGTGCATCAGAAGATGTCCCCATGTCGCCGTTTAGTTGTCTCATAGCCTTCCCTTGAAGGGCTGAGATAACGGTGTCGACACTTAGGGTTTTATTTATGCTGCACATAGTGTCCTTGAATGACTTATACGACGTCGGAAGATAATTCAACAACATACATGCCTGTTCTTCATCTTTCATCACTTCCTCCATATCCAGCAATTTGTAAACCAATTTATTGAAGTTGCTGATGCGAGCCTCCAGATCTCCACCCTCTGCTATCTTGAAGTTATACCACTACCGCTTCAAGTGCAGGCGATTTTCAGAGGATTTTTTCGCATAGACATCCTCTAACTTCGCCCATAACTTACCGCAGTTTTCTCTGTCATGACGTTATAGAGAACCTCATCCGTAAGATATAAACGGATCGATGATAAGGCCTTCTTATCCAGAGTATTCCAATCACCATCAGTCATAGTAGACTTTCACTCCTCAAGAGCACCATCTTCGCCTTGCTTGATTAAGGAACTCATCATTTTGATCTTCCATAACTCAAAATTATTTTTTCCTGAGTACTTCTCAATATCATACCTGGTGCTCGCCATTATTACTAATCCCTCAGATTTAGATCTGTGCCCAACGATTGCTTTGATATAACTTGTTGGGATTTTTGGCCTGCGGAATCACACAGATCTAGATTTAGGATAGCAATTCAATGGCATCAAGCACACAAGAGAACACACAGATTTAACGTGGAAAACCCTTGCGGGAAAAAACCACGGCACAAAGCGACAGATCACCACTATGAAAATAGAAATTACAAAGAGAGAGGACTTACCTGATTCGAACAACCTTGAATCTCACCCTTGCTACACCCTTTGATAACCCTAGAACCCTTTAGAATACCTTTAGGAAGCTTTAGCATACCCTATAATAACCCTAGGGACCCCTATTTATAGTTTAGGAAACTTACTTTCGCACCTTTGCGAAAGGCCGACTCAAAATCCGCAGTCCCCATCGGATTTGGAAACGAATCTACGTAAACTACGACTGGTCAAGAAGATTTCTCGACTGGTCGAAGGACCCCTATGACCGGTCGTGCATAAGCTACGACCGGTTGAGCACCTCGGACCCCAAAATCAAAAGCTCACTGGACTTTAAGTCGTACAACGCTTGACTAGTCGAGCCGCACCCACGACCGGTCGTGGATGACCCACGACCGGTCGAGCAACCTAAAACTTTCAGATTTTAGATTTCTGATGCAACAGATATTACAAAAGAAATTTAACAAAATACTACTTGACCATTAAAGGTTTTCAAAAAACTACCTCATTGATCCATATATGCCTTATTCCATTGCCTTATGTGTCATGATTGTGCAAACACATGAATTGGTGCCTTAGGTAGGCCCCACCATGATGGTTATGTAAAATCCACACTGACCATCAGGTGTGTCGCCCCTCATTGGGCCAAAGGCCTGAAAGTCACCTTATACATGATTCCAGTGGACTGTATGATTGAAAACAGTGTACATGACAATGTTGGCCTTCCAAATTGTTTCCATTAATGTGGTCACGTATATGTATGATTTTTGATACACAATCCTAATATTTTCTGGAATCTAATGGTTGGAGTGGATTTTATATAATTATTACGGTAGGTCTTATAAAAATTAAGGGTGGACATCTCTCCCAACTTTTTCCTTTGGTGTGGCCTGGTGGAATCAATGGCGATCTGTCTTTTTTTTTTTTTTTTTGTTTCTCCTGTTGGCTTAATCTAGGACCAATATCTAAGAGTGGATCTAGAGTAGATCTTACACAAACATAACACTAGGCATTGTCAAAATCAAGAGCATGTCCCATGCAAATCTTTTTTTTTTTTTGGCAGGCCCATGTGTATACTAAATCTACTCTGACGACTAGATGTGCAATACCAATCAAGGACCTAGTCCAAAAAATTGAACTCAGATTTGGCGTTACCCCACCCATCACTAGCTAGGAATGAAAAGAGGCTCTAAGGGGCTGATGTATGAGTTTTATCCACATTCTCCATTCATTTTGCCATATCATTTTAAGGTAAAAGACTGAAAATGAGGTAGATCCAAGGCTCAAGTGGATCACACGGCGTGCGTGTGTAGGGTGTGTGTGTGTAAGCGTGTGTGCGTGTAAAAAAAAGAAAAAAAAAAAGAGGCTCAAGTGGATCACACGGTGAGAATTAAAAACTACTATTGAAGACCTCTTGGGGGCTTTAGAAGTTTTGGATCAAGCTTATATTTGTGTTTCCCTTCATCCAGGTTTATGTGACCTTTTGAACAGGTTGGATGGCAATCAACGATCACGGTGAGCCCTGGGAAGGTTTTAATCGGTGGGTGTCATTGTCACAACTACTTACTGTGGTGTGGTCTACATAAGCCTTGGATCTGCCTCTTTTTTGGGCTTGTACCCGAAAATGACACAAATGAAACAATGAACAGGGTCGATAAAACCCATACATCACAGTGTCCTCTCAAAGCCCCTGCTCCTTTCCTAGCTAGGGGTGGGCAGGGGTAGTACCTAATATGTATCCTAAAAAACTAGGTTGACTTGTAATTTAGGCGGGCCACACGGTTGAGAGAGAAATGTCAACCCTTGATTTTTACAAGGCCACCGTAATGGTAATATCCACTACAACTAAATTTTAGGCCAAGAGCCTAAAAATCAGGCTCATCGGTGATTCATGTGGGCTATACCAAGGGAAATGGTTTGGAAGGCATTGTTACCAGTCCACACGAATTGCCTACAAGAATCTCAAATCCTCATCCTGTTCACAATTTCCAATCATGTAGTCCACATGAATCATAGATGAGGGTTTTCGCCTGGCAGGTCCGGGTGAATTTTACATAAACATCATGGCAGTGCTCCACCCAACCTGCTGTTAAAGAAATGTAAAGTGAGTGGAATGATAATTATCTCGATTATCGAGTAGCTTTTTGAAAACCTTTATAAAAGTTAAAACGTAAATTCTATATTGATTATTTTTTGTTAAATTCCCTAATACTTAATTGTAAAAGAGATGAAAGGTTTGCAGGTGGTCAAGCAACATGCGTTACAAGGTTTGCAGGTAGGGCTGTCAACTGGCTGGGCCTGATGGCCAGGCCTATTCAAAATTCTGATTTTCAGGCCCGAGCCGGCCCATTGACACCCCTATTTGCAGGGGTATCTACTCATGGCTGGGTGGTAGACCTACAGTTTCAACACAGGTCATGGTTTGAGTACCATTGTGGTGTGTGTGGGTGTGAGTGTTAAAAAAAAGAAAGCAACATGCCTTAGGTTTGCAGGTAGTCAAGCAACAAGCGTTACTCCAGTGGAGGACTGACACCCCAAACTTCCCATAAATCTCCACGTAAATGTATATATTGGTCAGTCCAAACTGACCTCGCAGTGGCTGACACTGCTCATGTGCCATAGTATACAATCCGAAGGGTTTCAAACAGTTGACATCCACCTTTCGTTTTAACTGTTCATTTGCAGGTCAATGATCAGACGGCAACAATCAACAAAAATCATATGTTGGTGGTATGGATAATTGGATGCAGGCAATAAGCACCGGTTGATACAAGAGCATGGCACACAGAGGCCTGACTAGGGGTGAGACCAGCGATGGCCTCGTCCAAAAGCAGCATCAGTGCCTGAGCAGAGAAGACCGGCATGACAATTTCCTAGAGGCATGTCAAGAAAAGCGCATCATGGTTTGAAAACTTCAGTCTTTGAAAATGTTAAGTTGCTTGAGAACCATGAAAAAAATAAATTGTAGACTGTAACAAAATCCACTCAACGAGTAATGACTATTCAACTACAGGACACTATGATGGTTACGAAGACAAGGGTCATCTTGGACAGATGAAAATTTTATGCATCTAACCAATGTGAGAAAGAAAAACAAGGCATGTTTCTACAACTGTTTGTCAACACAAACTCGGATTATCAACAAAAGGAGAAAAAAGAGGGGGGTTGCAAAACATAATAAGCATCTCCAAGCTCCCAAGTTCCTAATCCGCAGCATTAGGCCTTGTTGACACGAATCTGTTGCCCTTCCAGTAGCTGAAAGAACCAAGAGAATTAAGTGAACAAACCAAATGAAACCACTATCAAATTCCGCAATGAATGAAACCATGGTCACATGTAAGCATACATTGCATGTTACATGTACCCAAGTAATCATTAAACAGGCATGAATCTGTACCTGCCTGCACTATCGTTATGCAAATGTGCACATGTACAGATGCATGTATGCCCGTATGCATGTCTAGCCAATGGCCTAAGATAGGAGAAGCAAACTTACAGAATTGTTAAATGATGAAATGGCAAGTTCTACATCCTCATCCGAAGAAAATGAAACAAACCCAAACCCACTGGATTTTGAGGTCCCTGGCACTCGGGACACTTTCGCACTAAGAACCTTTCCCTTCTCAGAGAAGAATTGGCTGAGTGTTTCGGAGGTCACGGTCTTTGCAAGGTTCCCTACATAAACTTTGTGAGGGCTGTCAATGAACGTCGATTCCTCAGCCTGGAGAAGAGACACATCCACAGGCTGCAAAGGCTTTTCTGTCACATTTACTTTGATTTGCCGTCCCCCAATTTCCTGTTAATACATGAACAAAATAGCAGCTTGAGTATTCTGTTGAAGTCACAGGCCAGATGGACCCTTAGCTATAAAAGTCTTGCAATGTAAATAATGTCAAGACTACATAAGAGAGGAATATATCCACCAAGATCTAAAATTGTACTGAATTGCAGCTTACCGTGTCATTCAACTTCTCAATAGCTGCATTTGCATCCTCTACTGTTTTCATAGTGACAAATGCAAAACGACGGCTCCTTCCAGAGTACTTATCATACATAACCTGTAAATAAAGCATGAGGAACAATCTCAAAAACGAAAGACAAACCCTATTATGCTAGTGGGAAGCTATATTTTTCTAAATAGTAATCTTCCCCTGGAAAACTCATTTTAAGCTACAACTATACCAGTGGTACCACCAGGGTCATGGCTAGTTATGTATAAGTCATCCCTTACCAGAATCAGAAGTGGGAAGGCAGTCTGAACACGAGCATCAAACAAAGAGTAGAAAGTTAGGTATTTTGTGATCAAAGCAACAGTAGACTGTGAGATTTTGAAGCAGGAGCTGGCCCTAAGTAGCAGAGCTATAAACAGACCAGGCCAGGTCAAACCGTCTGGCTTGGCTTGGCTTGGCCCGAAGAGAGATGAAGTCCAGCTTGATTATCAGGCCCACAGGTCCAGCTCAGGGATGAAATTTCAAGCCAGTTAGTAATCGGGCCAGGCTTGGTCCTGTTGAGCACTTATGAGTATGGTGTGATCACATCAGCCGGGGCCTAGGCCTCGGACCTCCATGGCTATTCTATGTTGAAAAACTATATCCTTTTTCAATCCTCCTATTAATGTTAAATTGGAAACAGACCCGTTCGGTTTAATCAGGGTTGGTTGGGGCTTGTCGGTTTTAATCAGGCAATGAATTCAGGCTTGGACTAGTTAAGTTCAATAAGGCTCAGGCTCGGGCTTGGGAAAATGGGCAAAACATGCTTCAGCCTGGGCTCGCATATATCAGGGTGGATTCAGGCCTGGAAAGGCCCAGGCTGAAACCGTCCTGTTAACAGCCCTGAGTAGATTATTCTTGAGAATTTGACACTAAAGTCCCATAGCACTGTCCAGAATACATGTCTGCAAAATACTAACGACGTACAAGGGTGAAAATGTTTCTTCTCAAGGCAGACTTCATGCCTGACATAATTCAAGTACTAGGGAAGAGAAGTTTCCGTTCTGTGCCCAGCGCATTGCAGAAAGAGCTCAGAATGGAAAACAAGGCACATATCTGTTTTTTCCCTCAATTACATCTAAAGGACTGCACATAGGAATTTCCATTTACAGACTACAAACAAGACCGACCCATCCATTCCCTGCTAAGATTTTCCATTAGCACAAAATTGTTGGTATGGTTATTTTTCCTATACTATCACCATTTACATCACAAGTTCTGCATGAAGAAAGTTCCACTGTAATCTAAGGTTAGATTTTTTTTTTTTCAGAAGTTTGCAAACAAGGTCAGGAGAATAGCTAGATAAGGTTTGCTTGCCCATCTCCAGCATCTATGCTTACACTTGCCAGATATTAGGGTGGCCGAAATCATTGATCTGGAACACCAACACATGTGCAGGCCATGGCCCTAAAACCATGAACTATTGTAGTATCTTAGAAATCGAACCAGTGGCATGAAAATGGGCAGTAATGAGACAGTTGAGCAAATGTAATGCTTTTCCTTAGGCTGCATTTGGATGCTCGAGTGAATTGAATTGCAAACCTTCAGTTCCATCAAGAAAAAATGATGACTACAAATCATGTTTCCCAGTATTCATAATGCAGAAGTAGGCCTCAAATTGCAGTTACATTTCTTTCGGGTCAAACTTGAAAGTAGTCAAACTGCAACTTTGAGCTCAGTCGCTCTACATCGCTCTACATGGATGCTAACAGAGGAAACTACAATTTACTTTAATTGGATGGTGCATCCAAACGCACCCTAAGCTTCCAAATCCCATACTTCTGTAAATGTAGCGAGGGAATAAAATAGAATGAGTCGGAGAGCCGATACCTCAGCCTTTTCAACGGAGCCATGTTCTTCGAATATCCGTGTGATTTCCTCATTGGTGACGGTCCTGGGAATGTTTCCGACGTACAATCTCCTCGCTGCCTCGGAGGACGGGTCTCGGGTCGATACTGGGGCTTCCTGAACCTGAGCGGAGATTCTCAGGGGTTTTCTAGGGTTTGAGGAGATGAGAAAGGCATGGGATCCGTAGAAGGAAGAAGCTACTTTGAGGAGTGGAAGTGAGGGTTTGGGCGCTCGGTTGTGGAGTCTTGAAGGCTGTTGGAGGAGATTGGGAGATAGCAGAGAAGAAATTGCAGCCATTTCAACAGAGATAGAGAGAAGAAAGAGATTTCAGAGGAGGAGGAGAGTAGGGTTTTGCATTCCGCAACGGGAATTAGGGGTTTCGAAGAGAGATGAGAGAGAAGTGGATGAGATTTGAAATGGAGCTTTATCCAGTCGGG
Source organism: Magnolia officinalis (assembly GCA_021015155.1). Taxonomy (NCBI): domain Eukaryota; kingdom Viridiplantae; phylum Streptophyta; class Magnoliopsida; order Magnoliales; family Magnoliaceae; genus Magnolia; species Magnolia officinalis. The sequence continues at coordinate 3,661,981 of JAJHSJ010000001.1, read as the reverse complement.
ACCTCTTTGATAGAGCAGCAAAAGAGCATATGGCGCTTCAGACTACTCCACTGTTTCCTGTATTATGGTCCACCTGAGATTTAGATCTGCTTCATTTTTCGGATCATGCTCTAAAATGAGCTTTCAATACGGATGGACGGCGTGGATGTAGTAACATACATCACAGTGGTACCCACAGTTAGGGGTCTCACCCAATCCGCTCTCGTTAAATATTGTTAGCAATTGTCCAAATTGAATGTACCAAAAAAAGCCTGATTTTTGGGCGACGACAAATACCTAAAAAAGCCCACCTGATGAATGCACTGGATCTAGCCACACGTAGGAACGCATGAGGTGAGTGGGATTTGAATGGCCTACCGCTTGCGCGGGTTCCCCACCGTCCAAGTGTCAAGATCCGTAAGTGAAGTATTCCCATGTAAGTTTCTGAGCAGACAGAGCATCTCCTATGGACAAGATTCGAGCCATTCATCAAGCGGGCGCCATAACTACATGATACGGTAGAGCCGGGAAGAATTGGAAAATGCTAGCGCCATCTCTCCTCAGTACACGTGGCAGGGGTAAATATCGATCCGGGCGGTCCAATTTCATTTGATACGTGTTTAGCCATTACCCATTTTCATCTCAAACCGTCGCTTTGAAGGCCGCCTTTTAGATGGATAAGAGATTGGATATTTGTGCATTTGGGAAATCTATCCATCCAAAAAATAGGGTCAACTAGATAGACAGACCCGATTGATTCTTCGCCCTGCCACTTGTACTGTGGTGAGTTGGCTGGACCGGAATCGGACGCGGATTGGCTACTCCCCCTGACACCAGCCAATGGCTGATGGTCGGTGCTCCGTGGGACCCACCATGATGTATGTGTTTCATCCATGCCGTCCATCTATTTTTACGGATCATTTTACGGTATGAGACCAAAAGTGAGTTATATATCAATCTTAAGTGGACCACATTACATGAAATAGTGTTTAATGAGCGTCGACCATTAAAAAACATTTTGTGGCCATAAAAGTTTCGGATCAAGACGATTTTTGTTTTTTCCCTTCATCTGGGCCTGTATGACCTAATCAACATATTAGATGTCAAATAAACAGTACAGTGGGCCTTAGGAGGATTTTAATGATAGATATCTAACCACTATTGTTTTTATGTGGTGTGGTCCACCTGAGATTTGTATACCTCTCATTTATGGGAACGAACCATAAAATGATATGTAAAAATGGATGAACGGAATGGATGAAACACATACATCATGGTGGGGCCCACAGAGCACCGACCACTAGCCCCGGGGCTGGTGTCAGGGGGAGTAGCCAATCCGTTCCCACCGGAATCCTCTACACCACCTGTGTTTACGTAGTGCTTCAAATACATAAGTCTGTGGGGCCAAACATGTTGTATAGGTAAAATCTACTCCGTCTATCAGCTTCCGTCCTCGATTCTAGGAATTGATGCAAAAAACCAGCTAGATTTACATCTTAGAACGGTCACACAATGTGATGCAATCCATGGATTTGTGTGTAGGGCCACATGGTGTGTATCCTTTATCAAACCGGTTAATCAGTTATAAATCACCAGGATGAAAAGAATATAGAAATATCGACTGATTTAAAACTAAGGTGGGCCACGTATGTGAACTTTAAGCAGTTTTCATGGCAATTTTACATTGTTTCGATTGATGTGGCCCATATGAATTTAAAATAGGCTCATATTCTGAATGTACGGTCCAATAAATGTTTATCACTTGTTAGAATGAGTGGATTTTATATATACTACATGGTGGACCCCAAAGAGCTGAACACGGATTGCTGTAGTAGCAACCGGGCTAATGGACAGTTATCTGTGGGCCCCATCATGATGTATGTGTTTTATCCACGCCGTCTAGATATTTTTCCAGATAATTTTAGTGAGTGAATCTATAAATGAGGCAGTTCTAAAACTCAGGTGGACCACACCACAGGAAAACAATGTGATTGAACGCTCACCATTGAAAACTTCTTAGGGCCCACTGTAATTTTTATCTTCCATCCAACATGTTGATAAAGGTGACAAAGTCTTAAACGAAGGGAAAACACAAATATCAGCTTGATTCGAAACTTTTGTGGCCCCAGGAAGCTTTTAATGGTAGGCGTTCAATCTCCACTGTCTCCTGTAGCGTGGTCCACCTGATATTTGGATATGCCTCGTTTTTGGGCTCATTCCCTAAATTGAGATGTAAAAATTAATGGAGTGACTGGACAAAACACACGCATCATGGTGGGGCCCACAGAGCACCGTCCAGTAGCGAGTCGCCACTGGCCGTATCAGTAGCCAATCCGCGTCTTAGAGACCTGGTGTGTTTTAAGCGCTGCCTGAAATAGGCGTTCTGCCGGCTTCAACTCCACTGCGCTATCTCCCTTTGACCTTTGCACGACAGAAATATCCCGCCTGGGATCTGCTGAGGAAAAAGCTCTCTCTCTCTCTCTCTCTCACGACAGAAATATCCCGTCTGGGATCTGCTGAGGAAAAAGCTCTCTCTCTCTCTCTCTCTCTCTCTCTCTCTCTCTCTCTCTCTCTCAAAAGGTATGCTGAAAGTCGATCTCTCAAATTGCGGTTTTTGAGTTCCAATTCGCATTGGAATTTTTGATTGATTTTCTTTACTTCTTCATTCCGAGTTTTCCTTTTCTTTTTTCTATCCATTAACGAGTGACAGATATTTCTTAATTCAATCTCTTTGTCTATTGCGCGAATCAAAACGGGAACTCTAGAAAGTAGAAACAACCTGCATTACAGGTGAATGGCAAATTGCCAATGAGAGTTCGAGTTTGAAGATTATGGGAACTTGATCTGGTCTGAACTTTCTTTTCTTTTTTATTTTTTTGAATGAGATCTCGTCTGAACTTTCCACTACATTCTTTTTGGATTCGTTGCTTTTTTTCCTGCATCCTTTGGCCATTCGAGGAACTGGGTCCTCCCCATTTCTTTCATTTGGTCGTGATTTTCTGAATTGGATCCGACCTGAATTCTCTGCTGCTTGGCTTTCCCCCCCCTCTCTCTGCACGTCTCTCAGCCATTTGATGAAGACGAATCTTTTCCTTTTCTAAAAACATTGATCGGATCTGAATTTTGTTCTACATCATGGGCATCTTTCTCTTTTTGCGTGTTTTTTTTTTCTCTCCCATTTGAGGAAATGGGTTCTTTCTTTTGGTTGAATTTGATCTGGTCTGAATTTTCTCCTGCATGACCGAGTCCTTTCTCTCCACCTGTCTTTTAGCCACTTCTGAAATTGGTTCTTTCCATCCGTTGAATTAGGCCATGGCCTTTCTCTCTGCACGTCTTTAGCCACTAGGGAAATGGGTTCTTTCCGTCTGTTGAACTAGGTTGTGACTTTTTCATTTTTTAATTTGATCTGCTCTGAAGTTTCAACTGCATCACTACTGTCTCTCTTTTACTGCATTTGAGGAAATGGGTCATTTTCCATTGGTGGAATTTGGTTGTGAAATTTTCATATTTGATAGGTTCTTGCCGTTTTAGTACCTTTTCAGTTGTTTGGGTAATGGGTCATTTCCAATCATCGAAGTCAAGACTGATTTATGTTCCATGTATAGGTTTCAAAATGAGAGAAGTTTCCTAGTTAGATGTGTAGTGATTTAACTTTGCAGATTGTGCTGGATTTTTTCTGTATCCTCGATGTTACCTTTACTTTTTAGTTCTTCAGGAATGCTGTTTTTATTTCCAATTGTAACAGTTCTTCTTCTTTTCTCCCCCCAAATATGTGCCTACTTGGCATGGGAAACTGGTGTGAAGATGGTGGCTCCTGAGATGAAATTGCCACAAATTGCAGTACTTGGTGCAGGTATCTTTGTCCGCACACAATATATTCCTAGGCTAAGAGAGATAGCTGATATCGTGGTTCTTAAGACAATATGGAGCCGGAGTGAGGTATGTGGTTTACATTTTTATTCTAACTGTTTTATTTAAAACCAGATTGAATTTCAAACAACAGGCATAAACATTCAAATACCGCATCGTATGTTACCAATTTAAAGTAGCAATGAATTTCTTAAAGTGTTCGAAAGAAAGATGGTTAGTTATGAAAACCAGGTATTGAAACATTTGAGTTAATGAATCTTCTTTTTTGTTGGTGTCGGCAGAAGCAACCTATTTGTTTTCTGAGGTAAAGGTCCAAAAAAACATTGGATGAGACCAGCAACCCATTCCCTAGTTTGGAGGGCTGTCAATGGGTACTGCGATCCACTGATAGCCAAGGTATCCAACCTGATTTAATTGGATCGGAATCTCAATATCGTCCCCAATTAATTATCCATTCGGTTTGGATCCACAGATTTGGAAACAATAGGAAATGGGGCGTGGTGGGGCATCCATCATGTCACAACCCAGATTTTGGGTACCGAGCGCGCATCCTAGACCCGAGTCCCACATCGTGACTTGTACACTAAGTGTACGAGAACCTAGTAAAATGCAGTTTATTCAGAGGCCATAACCATGTTCATGCTGTCCATTTTAAGTTCCGTGTACAGACATTCACATACATTAAATCAACTACTTCAATTTATAAATTCCCAATTAAAAGTCTAATGGCCCACCCACTTGGGAGCTTCATTCAATGTAATAATCAACTCACACATTTAAAGTCATGTTCAACACAACTAGCCTGAATCATACACCAATGCCGCATTCCCACTAATCAAATAACTGAAAACAAATAATAATCTAAGAGAATAAACATGTTTGAAATAATCTAGTAACTACATTAAAATCAATCTAATGCAGCTAATTCTTCTTCTGTTAAATACGACCACGTATCCCGTGGGTCATCCACAGGCTCAACCACATCCTCTTGCTCTTGCACCGCAGGCTCAACATCCGTTACATTTGTACGGTTTTTCCATCAATAAAATGTAAAGCTAGTCAGGCCTAGTGAGAAATCCCAGCATGGTTCATCCAATAAAAATTAATATAGAATAACAATCATGAATCAAAATGAATAAACAGTAAATAATTTAAATGTAAGAGTGCTTCAAGTGGGGATTTACATCTACTTGCTTGAGTTGAAATTTTATTGACCCACATCCTCCGCTTGGGAAGGCATCTACTTGTTGGTAGGCATAGGCAAGGCCCGCATCTGCCAGTTGGGAAGGCATTTACCTGTTGGTAGGCATGGGCTAGGCCTGCATTTGGAAGCATGGTTTCCCCTAGGAACGACTGGCACGGATTATGCACTCAGCATGCTAGAGTTTAGTAATTAAACTTTAAAATAGATCATTTAACATATAATAAGGGAAGCTTACGACTATAATGAATTATAAGCGGTTATACACTTAACAAATGTAAATAGGAATAGAACAAATCATTCTAAATTACCTAGATCAAACGAACATCAAACATAACAATTAGTCACACACAACAAACACTATATCAATTCTAATGGAGATGAAACACGTTGGGATCACTCACTCGGAAAATCTGTTGAGTTTGATTCTGTTCGAATAATTAATCCAATCAGTAGAACCTAAATATTTCCTAAAACAGTATACATTCATAATCATTTCCACTTTAGGTGAATTCACATGGTGGGGCCCACTTTTGATTGATTAGTTTCTAGCTTGGGTCCATAACATTGTCCAATCACGTTCCTTCAAATCCAACCCTCAATACAGGGTGTTATGATCTTAAACAGCTTTAGATCTAACCCATAACACAAGGTATTACGATCTCAAACTGGACCCACTCGATCAATCATAGCGGCCGTCTACCATCCATTGATATTCTAATTGTCTCGGTAGGTATAAATTTTCCATAATAGAGTTATAATTGATTCCTTAATTCAAATTCTCAAAATTGGAATCGAACGGTCTGTTTCTCCTCTTGTCGTTCGGACTGACCACACTATCAGTCAAACCGACAGTCTCTGGACTCAATTTGGTTTTGACGAATCAAACTATGAATTGGGGACTTTCTTTAATCTCGGGTTTAAGGTCCAATTACGCACATTGGTCAGATCCAAGCCAACCATTGGCCCTCACATGGGTGATTAAGAGAGAGGTCCATTTATCAACTTGATCTAAAATTTTCATGGCCCACATTATTCAGAATTACAAAATTTATTTAGAATCGCTATTTGATTGGCACAACCCATATGATGGTCAGATCGATATGATATTTAGGGTCCCAACACGTTTCAACATCCTCAATCAGATGGTCCGTATGGATCCAATCCCACACATCAAGGTGGCCCTGCATGATTCCCTTCGCCAAAGGCCGAAGGCACTTGCATAGAGAATTCGATCTCTCTACTGTACTTGCTGCATATGTCTATGTAATGAACGTACAGATGATCCGAACCGTTCATTGCATAGATCTAATAAAAATAAATTACATTACAAAAAAAGAAAAGAAAAAGTGAGAACAATCATAACACCAACCTGGCTGAGCTTGACTAGGGTTTCCTCCCTCTCTCTCTCTCTCTCTCTCTCTCTCTCTCTCTCACTTTGTAATTTCTTTCCTATGTTTTTGAAAGAGATTTGGAGCAAGCCAAATTTATCTCCTTAAGAAGAGAAATTCTCTACGAGATAGGGAGAGAAGTTACAACCAATCCCTCTTATCTCTCCTCTTGTTTTAGAATTCAATTTAAATTCGAATTGTTTAGAAATTTGAAATATATATATATATATATATATATATATATATATATATAAAATTTGGGTCATTACACATCAGGTACCCTTTTTTTTTTTTATAGCCTTTTCCTTTATTTAATTATATCAAGTATACTATTAAAGGCCAAAGCATTGATATGGACTATCCCCCTCAAATCACTTTGACTGGATGATCCTAACCATCTGATTAGTAGTTTGGGAAATAGATGGTCCATATTGAGTATACTAGAAAGGTTTAAGCATTGATGTGGACCGTCCATCGTGTGGGGCCCACCTTTGATTGCCCATCTCTCTCAAATCACTTTGATGTGGTTATCCTACCCATCTGATTAGTGGTTTGGGAAATGGACCATATTGAGTATACTAGAAAAGCTTGAGCATTGATGTGGACGTTCATCATGTGGGCCCCACCTTTGGTTGCCCATCCCTCTCAAATCACTTTGATTGGATGATTCGAAGGGCACATTTGTGGTTTTGGGAATGGAGTCCATATTGAATATGCTAGAGGTATAAGCAATTGTGTGGAATGTCACACCCAGATCCATAGCTCAATTTGCAGACTGAGTGGAGATACCTCGTTTCAACACTTGAGGTCTTGGTATCGATCCCTAGCGGGGGTGGCTAACATGGAGTTTGTGTACTGACATGGGTGTGTACTAACAAGCTAACCCAAAAAAAAAAAATAATAATAAAAATTGCGTGGAATGTAAATCATGTGGGGCCCACCTTTGATTCCCATCCCTCTCAAATCACTTTGATTGCATGATCCTAACCATCCAAATAGTGGTTTGGAAAATGGATGGTCCATATTGAGTATATTGGAAAGGTGTAAGCATTGATGTGGATGTCCATGATGTTGGACCAATGTTTGGTGGTAGAGGTATCATTGACTCATTTTGCAAAGGAAAAGGAGGATGTGAAAATAAAATGGCTCTTACACAGGAAAATGGGCCATGTGAAAATATTTCATAAGAAAATTGATGGACACAAATGTGGGATTAGGTATGCAAATAGATATCTACATATGTAAATTGGTGCAAACAAAGGTGCCCTTAATGTTAGATAGCAAGTTATTGTATGAAATAAGAAGATTACTTTTTGGTTTATCAATTTTTTACTGTCACTAACCACTTCTATATCAGCGTTCTCATTCACTTTTTGTATAAATGCTTTGTTTTCTATTTTCACATGTCACTCAATCTAGGTATCTGCAAGAGCTGCTGCGGAACTTGCACGAGATTTTTCCCCCAATATTGAATGCAAGTGGGGAGAGACAGGTCTTGATGAAATTATTCACGATAAGTCGATACATGGAGTTGCAGTCGTTCTTGCTGGACAAACTCAGGTTTGACCATATTTTACTTGTAGTCATCTGTTGTTGCTGTATTACCTGGTCTCATTGGACATTTCCACTATCCATCTTTTAGGTATGATATGCTGAAGTGTCCTTTGCCCTTTTTCCAGACTTCATGGAACACTCATGCACTCCAAATGTAACAGAACTGTCATCATCATCATCTACACCTTATCCCAACTAATTGGGGCCAGTTGCATTAATCTTGTTCCTCCATTCCACCTTAGCAATGACCATATCCTCAGTTAAACCATATGCCGCCAAGTCTTTTCTTATTACTTCCAAGTTCCACCCATGTCCTTTTGGGCCTTCCCCTTGCCGTTTTAGAGTCCTCTACTTGTACTAATTCATTCCTTCTAACCAGTGCAGTTCTTGATCTTTGTTGAACATGGACAAACCATCGAAGTCTACTTTCTCGTATCTTATTGCCTATTGGTGCTACTTCTAAGTTCCCTCAAATGCATTCATTTCTAATTTCTTCCTTCTTCACCTTAGTATTTGACATGTTCATAGGATGAGCATAGCTGAAATGAGCGCGTTGTTGTTCCTTAAATGCTCAACATTCTGTTCCATAAAAAATGGCTAGTTTGATTGCTATGTGGCGATCACACACATGTATCAGAACTACCCTTTTCAATATTCTCCCCAGTATTAGCAACAACTTAAAAAGTCTTAAACGGAGCATATAGGAGAAGTGAAAAGGCTAAAATATTACATAAAATTGGTTAGAAGATATTGTCAAATATAATGAAAAACACAACTATCCTCAGCATAAATAAGAAAAATAGAAATAGATATCCTCATGTGGCATCTTGCATCACTTTTATTAATTTTCCACACTAGGTTATAACATCGGAGTAACTTGATCAGTGAACTCTGCCCCTCTCAATTTTCTGTGCCACATGCTCCTCTTGGTTGATTATGATGCATTTGTGTTTTCTGGACCATGACTTGCATAGTTCCCCCTCTACTTTGTGTGGCTCTTCAATAAAGTTGTCTTTCCAAAAAAAAAAAAAGAAGTTCCCTCTTTGTGCTCCAACATATTATATGTGTTGAATTTTGAAGATCTCAGCAGTCTTGAGTAATAGCTTCAGTCGCTCATCAACCTTATATCTGCAGGTGGATATCTCACTGAAGATGCTAAAGGCAGGGAAGCATGTTGTTCAAGGTAAAATTCTATCACTAAAGGAAATAACGGGTCTTTTTTCCTTTCTCTTGGTGTTCTGCTTTATAGAGTTATTCAAGCTCAAATGGTTGTGGGATTGGGATGTCCACACTGAAAAGAAGTCTCCTGTACGTTACAACAGTTCAAAGGGTTCGATTATCAGAACCATCATGTGATGATTATAGTTGCAAGTGTTGGTAGCTGATTCAGAAGGGAAAAGCTTGCATCAGTGTCTAAGTTTCAATTCAAACATTTGCTTGATTCACAGCCCATTTTCTGAAAAAGAATTACTGTTTAGCAACCTTAAGCCTGACGACCAATTGCTCACATAGATGAAACCTAGGCAAGGAAACTTTTGATGTCACAAGTTAATTATATGTAGATGAAGGGAGTGCCAAATAAAAAAATAAAAAATAAATCTGTGCATATTTCATAATTAACGCCACCCTAGGCAAACGATGGAAAGCCCACCCCATGGTGGACCAAGGAGTTCATCTATGAAAGCTAAGGTGATCATAGGACCTGCGTTTGGTTGCTCATGTGCATTGATTCACAAAACAATCAGTTTAATTGAGAAGAAATTTGTTAAGTTGATGATGTTTTTAGTATTCATAATGAGGAAGGAAGACCCACATTGCAGTTGTGTTTCTTTCTTATCCAACTTGAAAGTAATGGGATTGCAACCTGGAGCCCAGACCCCCAACAGGTGTGCATCAAGATTCAAGACACACCCTTACATAGGGCTGTCATTGGGGTGGGCTTGGGCTGGGCAAAATCAAAATTTTGAGTAGGCCCAGCCCGAACAGTTCAAAATCCAGGCCGAAGCCCGTTGACAGCCCTACCCTTACAGTTCCTTTATGGAGCAACTACTATTCTTGATTGCTGTATTGTGAAAGCTTTCATTTGCATTATTTTTACCTTCATTCAAGTTCTAAATGGTGCATTCCTAATTCCTGTGTCTTTTGTAATGGCTAATCAATGCGGTGGATTTGAAGAGAAACCGGCTTCCAGCTGTAAGTAACATTCAATTTCATTTTGACTCCATTTTGATTTATTTGTTCATTTGTTACTTATGCTATGGATGAGGTTAACAAAGATACATGTGGCTGTACTGTGCTTTAATTATACAGCTGTCAGTGAGGCCGAAACTGCACTGTCATTCTACAACTCTTTTAGTACCAATGTACCCCGTCAGCCAATTTGGGCTGTGGCAGAAAACTATCGATTTGAGCCTGCTTTTGCGGAGGTATTTATTTTAACTTGTTTAACTTTGTCTTGATAATTTCCTTTGTATGAGCAATTTACCCTTCTGTTTCCTTTTTTTGAAGTTGAACCCTTACTGAATCATACAGTCCAGAAAACTTATGAATGAGATTGGGGACATGATGAGCGTCCAAGTCATTATTGAAGGATCAATGAGCAATTCAAATCCTTACTTCTCAAGCTCTTGGAGAAGAAATTTCACGGTGAGGTCTATGCCAGTAAAAATGAGTACCATAACTCTTCTACAGGCTATCAAATGTAGTTTACAACATGCTTTTGGTTATCTGCATCTTTTTTAATGCCATACACTGCTTCTCACCTGAATGTTATTCTAGCATTTCTCGTACTTGGACTTGGGGACTCGTCTTAGCTGTCACATTGCTTGGGCATAGATTCGACCAATAAAAAGCTTAGGCCCTGTTTGGTTGCCACTTAAAAAAATGAGCTCATTTCATTTTAGTTAATGTCAGGTACGTATTAGAGATCATAGTTTGTATAAATTATTGGTTACAGTTTTAATCCTAAGATATCTAAATACATAATTACTACTAAATATAAATGAGATCAACTCATTTTCAAGTGGCACCGAACATGGCCTTGAATTTTTCATATCATTTAGTGTATATGTTTTGGCAATAGATGATTCGTAAAAACCGAACCCAAATAGCTGGAGAAGGCTATGATGATGATGATGATTTAGCCTGCATGTGTAGTCAGCAATTTGTAGTAATGGGCTTATTTTGAGAAGAGCATAGTGGATTATATCCATCATCCTTCCATTCTGAGTTGGTAATTGGACCCTGACAGTTCTTGCGGAGATTTTAGACATTCCTTCTAGGCTAAACATTTTTATTCCCTCATGTCAGTAGGGAGCTAATGAAGTGGCCAATACCCTTTCCATAGTGGGTATTAGTGGAACACTTCTTTGTATTGGAAATTTGCTTCTCTTGCCTCGATAATTTTTTGCCCCCTATGTTGAATAAACCGTAGACATTTCTCAGAAATGAAAGGACTTCCTTTCAATTTTGTCTCAGTTATCTTTTGAAGTAACCACTAGTATAGAGCAAGAGATTCTAGGCTAAAAGAAGGCTTGCAATTTGCAGGGAGGTTTCATTCTAGATATGGGAGTGCACTACATTGCGGGATTGAGAATGGTAAGCTCTCTCTCGACTTTCATGTTTCACCCTTTTGTATAAATAGTTGGTCTTTGGTGATTTGAACTGCAAATTCAACCATAGTCATGTGGATTATTTTGCTACTATCATCAGATGTCAGTACTTAGATCAATGCCTCAAACACCATTGTCCTGCATATGCTAAAACTAAGAAGGCTTGTTACATTATGTACATCGTAGTAGGTATTCTTAAGCTTATCTAGAAGCTCTTTATCAGAACCAGTAAGTGGAGTTTAGATTCAGACTCTAATATGATCCGATGGGTCCGACTGTGGTTAGACTAAATATCTCCCCGATCAGATGATCCTAGCCAATAGCCATGCAATCTTTTGACCTTTCTCCATTGCTAAGCACTGGTTGGAGATTAGTATTAGGGCCCTGAAACATTAGTCTTGTTTTTTCTCCTTGACCGTCTATCACAGGGTTACAATTTGTCCTATCCAAGAGACTTTTGGGCCATACCATCCACAGTGGGCCCCATAACGTTAATGGTCTGGATCACCAAGGTACCATGTGTATCCTTGGGCTGAGGATTATGTAATGCCTCATTTTATGTTTGATTGTCATAGTTTGACGCATCGCGAGGTCCGCGACAATTGGTAGGTGAGAAAATAGGTTTAACTTGCTTTGCCTATACACTGTTTTGGTTGATGTCCCTTAAACATAGTGCTCTTGAATCTTGATAGTTCTTCCCATTACACTTGAAACAGATCGTTGGGTGTGAGGTCACCACCGTTTCTGCTATTACCTCTCATGTGGATTTGACTTTGCCTCCCCCAGATAATATATCTGCTGCTTTGTACGTATCAAAAGCCCATTGCAAATGTCGGGCGATTTTTACTTCAAATTTATTTATTTTTGAGTCCATTCAAAAGCCTAAAATTGGCAATCTTCAATGTTTTTCATCTGTCTAGTCAATTGGAGAACGGTTGTGCTGGGGTGTTTGTAATAGTAGTTTCTGCAAGATCATCCAAGGTGAGCTAAGAACAAATAATCTTCTGTGATTTTGCTTGTATTCATGCCTATTATTGTGAATTGCATTTACAGACTACCTCACGTGTTTGATGTCTCTAGACATGTTGGCGAGTTGTTGGCTCAAAGGGCACTGTGCAAGTCGAGCGTGGTAACATAGATGGGAAGCACGGCTACTCGGTAAATTAGAAATCTGCTGTCCACCATTGCATCTTCCTTACGGAATCCGTTGTTCTGTGCATGGGAATGAGTACAAAAAATTTCTGTTGGTGTTTAATTTCAAGTCTTGTCGAGTTTTGGTTGAAAGAAACATTAATTTTCAAATGATCCCTTGTGGTGTTTCAGGTTTCATTTCATGCAGCTGACGGTCATTGCCAAAGTTCCTTCCATCCATTTTGTGGAGTGCATGAAGAACTAAAAGCTTTTGTTCGTGACATTTCACAGGCCACCCTTGCGGTAACGTGATGTTTCAAATTCATTTCAAAATAAAATGGCATTTTGCAATATTCCTTGTTCTCCCATTTCTCCATCCTTATTCTTGCGTGGTGATGGAAACTCTTGCTTGGTTTTGACTTGGTTGTTCCATGAAGAAAAAATCTGAGGAAAAAAGGAAATGGAGTTGTTGGCTGTTGACCTCTAGTTCTTTTGATTTCTTCATTTGCCATAAATCACTGTTCAAAAACCCAAAACTCTACTCGACTCGATGTTCAGCTGGGTCGGGTTGACTCGACGACTCAACCCAACTGGACTTGATATTTAATTTATTATAAATTGAACGTAGTAGGATTATTAATAGATATTTAAAATAGTTTGATCTCATATAAGTAATATAAATCCCAACTCAAAGCAACGAAATTGTTGGTACCTCACTAGCTAAGGCCGTTGCCTCCTAGTTGAGGCTAGGGGTTTGAATCTTGCTCCCAACATGTTTTAAATAGTTAGCTCTCATATAAGTGATATAAATCCTAACTCAAAGTAAGAAACTTGTCGGTACTTTACTAGTTAAGGCCGTTGCCTCCCAAGTAGATCTCCTACTTGTTAATAGATATTTAAAATAGTTAGAACTTGTATAAGTAATATAAATCCTAACTCACAGCAACAAAATTGTTGCTACCTCGCTAGTTAAGGTCGTTGCCTTTTTTGTGTGTGTGTGTGTGTGTGTGTGTGTGTGTGTGTGTGTGTGTGTGTGTTAGCTTGTTAGTACACACCCATGTCAGTACACACACTCCATGTTAGCCACCCCCACTAGGGATCGATACCAAGAGGTCGTTGCCTCCTAGTTGAGGTTAGGGGTTCAAATCTTGCTCCCAATATATTTAAGGCCGAGTCAGGCTCAGTACCGAGTTTCCCAAAGACAGCTCGAAATCTTGTTTAGTCATTGTTTTTTGTCGAGTCAAGTTGACTCGGCTGAGTTTTTAGTTGAAGGCATACCATCAGAGTAGCTTCCTGGACCAATACGGTAAATGAAGAAAACAATAGTAGCATGTCAATGAGTTTTGGAACCAAGCCATAAATGCATCTTGGACGAGGACACGTCTCCATTTCAAACTGCTTTGACCTTGGAAAATCCAACATCCCCAATATGTCCAACATGCTTATATAGATATATGATGTTAAAAGACATTAGTAACTCTGAACGGTCCCCACCCCATGTAGAGGAGGGTTGATGTCAGGTAGGCAGCCAGTAGCTTTGGCCACTGTCATGAGAATTCTTGTTTCAAATCTTCAAGATTGGTGAAACAGGATTTGTGAAGCCGACCCCAAATAGCTGGCATGGGGCTATAATGCCCACGATGATTGAAATGCACACTCACTGCATGGATATAAATACTTAAATAAGTCAAATTCGCCACATATAGAACATGAGAAACGCTCACACACAACTAGTTGGACACTGCATTTTGGTCCAACTAGCTGGGCATTTAATGAGAAAAATTCCTTCTTGAATACAATATACACACCTACAGTGAGAAAATTTGGAATACATACTATGGTTATCTAAAGTGACACGTGTCAAATATCCAAGTCATTCATCAATTGAGGCCCACCAAGGAGAAATTATGTGCAAAAAATCTAATAAATTACACTTATAAAGTAAGTGTACATACATGTTGAATCATATCATTAGATTGTTTTATTAACTACCCACTTTTTTTGTAAGTGTTTGACATGCTTGATCATATGATCTTTTTTCTTCTTTTTTGTCCTTAACACGTTGACAATGTACTCTATCTAATGAATAGATCGGATATGTAATACATGAGTTGTGTGGCCAAAATCATTAATAGGCGCATAACCCACACACAACAAGTTGGAACCTACCGTAATTTAAGGATTGTTTAATTTACCATAAATGCTCTGGCAAGTCCTTTTTCACGTAAGTTTGAAAGATGGCTCATGGCTGGGCCACACAATGGTGTCAATGTGAAATCTACGCCGACCATCAGGTGTGTCACCCTATATTAGACCAGGTGAACCACACAATTGAAAACTGAATAGGAAAAAGTTCACCTTTGAAAATGTTTCCGTTAGCGGAGCCTACTTGAACCACATATGGGACTGATTTTTCAAGCCTGCATTTTGGTGTGGCATTTAATGTTTGTAGTGGATTTCACATATTCATCATGGTGGGCACTGTAGAAATCAAGGGTGGACGTCTCTCCTAATGTTTCCATTAACATGGCCTGCCTAAATCTTAGGTCAGCCTGATTTTTTGATTCCAGGCCCAACATCGTTTTTTACAAGTATAGGTCCTAGTGGATCTCACATACACATTATGGTGGGCCCATCAAATGTTGGCAGAGAAAAGAGATCTTATTTAAAGGCCTCTTGGAAAAAGGGATAGCGGCTTAGGTGGGCCCCACCATAGTGTTAATGTTAAATCCACCCAACCATCAGGTGTGTAGCCCCAAGGCCTGAAAATTAGTGTAATCTATGATTCAGGTAGACCACACTATTGGATACAGTGTAAGTGAAAAGCTAACCCTCTAAACTTTTTCCCTTCGTATGGCCCACTTGAATCACGGATGAACTTAAAATTTGGGCCTTCAGCGTACATTCCAACAGCGTACATTCCAATGATTTAGATTCAACATGCATATGTGGTTGCCTCATAAGTGTAATTTAGATTCAACATGCATATGTGCCAGCTTACTGAACCGAAGGCCCTCACTCATACACTTTGATCCCTTCCATGCACAGGATGGAGCTGGCTTTGAACCAGATCCTCGCAGTTCTTTCATTGAAGGTGCCCGAGATATTGCCGTCTTAGAAGCCATGCTTGAATCCGGTGTGAAGCGGGGTGCTCTGGTCCATGTGAGGAAGTTGTAACCAAATGCATGTATGCATGATGCTTAGGCACTTAAATCACACTACCAATTGTTGTTTGGTTGGACTTACTCTCATGATTTTGTTATCTGTTGGAAGTAAAAACATGTTCAAATTATTTTGTAGCACATTTTCAATCCTTAATTATTGATAATGGTGGCTTCAAACATCATCACTGTCAATTTTTTAGTATGAATGACGTTTTAGTTAGCAGGGAATTACGAATCTTGGTTGTAGTCAATCTAGATTTATTTCTCTTGAGAGTTTTGAGAAATCGAATATTTGGTTGACATTGTAAACTAGAGTAGCACTAAAACCTGGGAGCTAAGATTTATTTTTGCTTGAGATGAGAAATTGAATACTTTGGTTGACATTGTTAACGAGGTATTTTATAAGGCTGGCACCTTATAAGTTGGAAGTTGTCAATACCTACTCTTGGAATTTTGAAAGCGGATTGCGTACTGAGTAAAACCTGTGAGGCCCACCCGTGGTTTATGTATTTTATCCACTACATCCATCCATTTTAACAGATAATTTTATTGTATAATGCGAAAATTGAAGCATATAAAAAGCTCAAGTGGACCACACCATAGGAAAAAGTATGAATTGAATATCTACCGTTGAAAAATTCTTAGAGGCGACGGAAGTTTTGGATCAAGCTGATATTTCTGTTTTCCCTTCATCCATGTTTTTGTGATCTTATGAACAGGTTGGATGACAAATAAACATCACTGTGGGCCATAGGAAGGTTTCAACGGTGGAAATCATCATTCCCACTGTTTCCTGTGGTATGGTCCACTTGAGCTTTGGATATTCTTCAATTTCGGACTCAACCATTAAAATGACCTGGAAAAATGGATGGACGGCGTGGATAAACAATATACATTCACAGTGGGCCCAACTGAGTTTACTCAGTACGATAAGAGCGTACTGAGTAACTCAGCACGCAATCCGATTTTGTTGTACACACCGAACATATTTACACGTAAGCACTAATTGGAACATAACTTTATTCTCCAACGAGTTGCAGCTTGCTTGGCCACGTCTACCTCAATCCAAACCGTCCATCTGGTGATTTTAGGGCCACGTCCATCTACAGTGGGCCCCTGTTTTGGATGGCTTGCGTTGAGATACATATATGCAATGTGTAGAGCGGTGGCCATGTGCATTAGAATATCCTCCTCTACCAGCGTATCAACTAACAAAATCACTGGTGATAAACAATGGCCACAGAGCCGATCAGTCCCAGCCGTTCGAAAGTGGCTTGCAAGTCAATAGTTAATGGTAAGATGAGCGGTGGCCTATTCTGAAATGGTAAAACTCCTGTTCTTGGACGGTTAGGATCTCTCGTTAGTGTAATGTTCGGACAATGTCTCGGGAGCTTCTCCCTAGAACATGGTTGATCCATCTCTCTCCTCCACATCACAATCGGAGGCGTCCATCTAGTGATACCTGTCATGAATGACTTGTGTTTCAAAATAACACATTAATTAGACAATGGTATCCTTCATATTTCTTCAATTTTCTGCACTGAATATGGACCTTTTTTTTAAAAAAATTTTATTTTTATTACCATCTCTTTGGAAGCAACTGATCAAATGGCTGGTATCGTCTAATGGATGTTTATTTTGAATAATTTGCTCTCCGCAGTATGGGAAAGTAGATAAGCAGTCCTGATTGATAGTTAACCCTGCAGGTGAGCTGTGGAGAGGTGGGGCTGATGAGCATTCCCATCCTTTCTACTTCTGGTTATATAATAAACAGAGCTTTACTAATCCCACACGCGTGTACAGGTCGGCTAATGCACACGCTGCCACATGTGCCAACTTGAAAGGACGTACAAAATCCAAGCCATCCATCAGAAGGCTACCACCATGTCGATTCCGTACCTAAAAAACAGGTGGTTACACTAGTCAGGTGGGCCAAAATTAATTGAACAAATACATGGTTCTAGAACTTCTGACGGGGAAGAAGGTCTCCAGTCCAAATGGTTGGATGAGAAGATACTGTCCAACCAGCTGATAACTTCCAACCTATCAAGTGCATGTATCATCCAAGCCCTTCTTATAGGTTGGCCCGACCATGAAGATAACCTCTTGTAAATATGCCCCATCTACGTATAAGGTGGGCCACACCATTTGAAATAATTATTAACCATTGATAAATAGAAAAAATAATAACTGCGGTCCACTCTATCAGTGGATATGGCTGATTTTTGCATAAAGTGATAGTCATGATAGGACCAAATTATTGGACGGGTTGGATACTGTAACTACATGAAAGATTTGAATTATTCCTAGGTGGACCCTAACTTATGGTCTAACCGGTTGGACCTGAGACCTTCCCCTTCTAACCCATCCACTTATTTCTTATATCATGTTACACCTACTTAGTGGACCTTCTTTATCTTTGGGCAGTAACATCTACAGGGCGAAGACTACCTGATGGATGGCTTGGATACTGCACGTGTCTGCTAGACTGGCGTATATTATGCCGTGTGCATTGGCTGACTTGTACACGCTTTGGGCCTAGCAAACCTCTTATACCGGATGCTTATCCAATTCATGTACATACGGGGACCGGGGACGGGACTGCGCCTCTAACCCAGGCAAATTTTGTGGGGCCCACCATGGCGTTATGATTATATCCATTCCGTCCATCCGTTTCTCCATACAATTTCAATAAATTAGTCCAAACGCGAGAGAGATCCAAAGCTCAAGTCGGCCATACCAAAGGAAACATTGGGGATGACATGCCTACCATGGAAACCTTCTGGGCCCATCGTAATGTTTATATTCCATCCAACCATTCATAACGTGATTTCCACCTTGATGAAGGAAGAAGTATATATAATCCTGATTTAAAACTTCTGTGACCCCAATAAGGTTTCAACTGTGTGGGATCAATCCTCACTCGTATGGCCCACTTCAATTTTGGATACCCCACATCCTTGGCTTCAGTCCCAAAATGAGCTGACGAAACGGATGGACGGAGTGGATATAGCACAAACATCGTAGTGGGCCCGTAGAGCTTGGGGTTACAGGCAAGTCGCATACACTGACATACGCATGGGGTTTTCATAGTACGTAGGGGCCCGCACCACGGCTACAATGCGGCGTCGTTCCCAGCATCCGATGGCACGCATGCCAGAGTTCTGGACCATTCACCAGTTAGTGTACTCTGTGAAGATGCCATATACCGAAAACCAGTTAAGTACAATTATCAAGTGAGACACATACGTATATTAAATCTGAACCGTCAGATTTTAAACGGTCCATTTTTCATGTACAAGCGTCATATATTTTTGCTCAACATCAATTGAGTAATGAATCATGTCACTAGGCTCCCACGTATCCCTCGACACATACCTACGCGCACACCACACGTGTGAACCTGGCATTTGCAGAGGAGATTAAGCTCTTAGTTTTTAGGCGGTCCATTACGTGCCCCACCTGTTGAATTTACAACTGTACGACCCATTTATGGCACATTTACCTTTTTAAGCCCACTTCTTTTTACTCTCCAGAATAAGCTCATACGTACGGACGGCTTCTCAAAGGTCGAAAATGCCCCTGCTTTTCCTTGCGCAAGAGGGTCAACTGGTGTTCGTCAGCGCCTCGAATTCCAAGTTATACGAACGGTTCAAAAGAGATCAAAATTACAGGCGCCCACAGTTATGTATTTATTATATCCACAACCTTCATTCATATTCGTGATCATTGGGAGCATTATATATACATATATATATATATAATATATATATATATTATATATATATATAAAGAATAATATCCAAAGATAAATTGGACCACACCACAAAGAGTAGTCGGTAAATTGATTTTCACCATTAAAATTTTCGTACGCCCACCATAACATTTATTTTCCATCCAAGCTAATCATAAACAAAGACCTGGATGAAGAGGAAAAACAAATTTCATAATTATCCAAAACTTCTTTAATCCTTAAAAGGGTTTCAATGGTAGACATTCAATCCTCCACTGCCTTTTACAGTGTGGTCCACTTGATAGCTAGATCTGTCTTATTTTTCATCTCAAGCCTTAATACGAGTTCGCCAAATAGATGGACAGTTTGGATATAACACATACCTCATAATAGGACCACAAAAGTGGTGGAGATTACAAAAAAAAAAAAAGAAAAGAAAAAAAAAAGAAAAAAAAGAAAAGAAGCTAACAACCTATAGCTAAGGATTACAACCGTAGCCTTGCCTTTTTGATATTTTGCTGTACATCGAAGGTCTTTCGATATGATCGAAAAGGGTCCAAAAATATCCAGTGAGTTTACCTCAAAAGTCCTGCATTTTCGGTGACTTTTCCTATAGCTACGGATTATAACTGTAGCCATGACGTAGTACGTTGCAGGCAATTTTTTTTAAATTTTTACATGGAGAACTTTATTTTACCTACATTTTTCTCTAATACATATTTATATAAATATGTATATGTAAGCATTTTTTTTTTCATTTCTTTGTTTATTCATTTAGCAAGAATATTTTCTAAACCAAAATTAGTTACTAGACGTACCATATATGATTTTGGGGTAGGAGAAGCTACTTTAGCCAACCAACCTGGTCATTTTCATAGATTCCATCAGGTCGATGGTCGAAAATCCATTTTATTCCCTTCGTGGTCAATTTCATCAGTTCGCGGTCAATTTCATTCACTTCGCAGTCAATTTCAATTAGTTTGCGATGAATTTCATTAATTTCGTGGTCAATTTCAATCACTTCGCGGTCAATTTCAATCACTTCATGGTCAATTCTCTTCATTTCACGGTCAATTTCGGCGATTCCTCTTCACTTCACGGTCAATTCAATTCATTTCACAGTCAATTTCATGTATGTCACAGTCAATTCTGGTGATTCCCCTTCACTTCACGGACAATTCAATTCATTTCACGGTCAATTCCCTTCACTTCACGGACAATTCAATTCATTTTACGGTTAATTCTGGTGATTCCCCGTCACTTCACGATCAATTCCATGCATTTTACGGTTAATTCTGGTGATTCCCCGTCACTTCACGATCAATTCAATTCATTTCACTGTCATTCCCGATGATTCCCCTTCATTTCACAGCTAATTCCATGAAGTAAGGGGAATTGACCATGAAATGCATTGAATTGACCGTGAAGTAAAGGGAATTGACCGTGAAATGCATGGAATTGACCGTGAAGTGAAGGGGAATCGCCGAAATTGACCAAAAATGAATGAAAATGACTGTGAAGTAAAGGAAATTGACGATGAAATGCATAGAAATGACTGTGAAGTGAAGGAAATTGACGTGAATGAAATGCATTAAATTGACCATGAAGTAAAGGGAATTGACCGTGAATGCATGAATGAAATTGATTGAGAAGTGAGGGGAAGGGAATCGCCGGAATTGACCATGAAATGAATGAAATTGACCGTGAAATGAAAGGAAATTGACGTGAAATGCATGGAATTGACTGTGAAGTGAAGGGAATTGACCGTGAAGTGTGAAGTGCATGGAATGACCATGAAATGAAGCGAATTGAACGTGTGAAGTGAATTGAAAGTGAATGTGTGAATGAAAGCATTGAAATGACCGTGAAGTAAAGGGAATTGACGTGAAATGCATTGAATTGACCGTGAAGTAAAGGGAATTGACTGTGAAATGCATGGAATTGACGTGAAGTGAAGGGGGGAATCACCAGAATTAACTGTGAAGTGAAGGGAATTGACCGTGAAATTCATTAAATTGACAGTGAAGTAAAGGGAATTGACCGTGAAATGCATGGAATTGAACATGAAGTGAAGGGGAATCGCCGGAATTGACCGTGTGAAAATACATGGAATTGACCATGAAATGAAGGGAATTGACCGTGAAATGCATGGATATGACCGTGAAGTGAAGTGAATTGACCGTGAAATGCATGGAAATGACTGTGAAGTGAAGGGAATTGACCGTGAAATGCATTGAAATGACCGTGAAGTAAAGGAATTGACCGTGAAATGCATTGAATTGACCGTGAAGTAAAGGGAATTGATCGTGAAATGCATTGAATTGATCATGAAGTAAAGGGAATTGACCGTGAAGTGAAGGGGAATCGTCGGAATTGACCGTGAAATGTATGGAAATGACTGTGAAATGAAGGGAATTGACTGTGAAGTAAAGGGAATTGACTGTGAAATGCATGGAATTGACCGTGAAGTGAAGGGGAATCGCCGGAATTAACCGTGAAATGAAGGACATTGACCGTGAAATGCATGGAATGACCATGAAGTGAAGTGAATTGATCGTAAAATGCATGGAAATGACCGTGAAGTGAAGGAAATTGACCATGAAATGCATTGAAATGACCGTGAAGTAAAGGGAATTGACCGTGAAATGTATGAAATTGACCATGAAGTGAAGGGGAATCGCCGGAATTGACCGTGAAATGTATGGAAATGACTGTGAAATGAAGGGAATTGACTGTGAAATGCATTGAATTGACCGTGAAGTAAAGGGAATTGACCGTGAAATGCATGGAATTGATCGTGAAGTGAAGGGCAATCGTCGGAATTGATGTGAAATGCATAGAATTGACCATAAAATGAAGGGAATTGACCATGAAATACATTGAATTGATCGTGAAGTAAAGGAAATTGACCGTGAATGCATGAAATTGACTGTGAAATGCATTGAATTGACCGTGATGAAAGAAGGGGAATCGCCATAATTGACCGTGAAATGCATGAAATTGACGGTGAAATGAAGGGAATTGACCGTGAAAATGAACATAAATGACCGTGAAGTGAAGGGAATTTACCATTAAATGTATGGAATTGACCGTGAAATGCATGGAATTGATCGCGAAGTAAATGAAATGTATGAAATTGACTGCGAAGTGAATGAAATAGATTTTCGACCATCGACCTGATGGAATCTTGGAAAATAACCACGTTGGTTGGCTAAAGTAGCTTCTCCTATCCCAAAATCATATAGGGTACATCAAGTAACTAATTTAGTTTAGAAGATATTCTTGTTAAATGAATAAAGAAATAAATGATAAAAAAAGAGAAAAAATAATTTTATATACGTACATGTACATATTTATATAAATATGTATTAGAGAAAATTGTAGGTAGAATAAAGTTTTCCATGTAATATTTTTTTTTTAAAAAGGGCTACAGTTATGGCTATGGTTATAATCCGTAGCCATAGGAAACCCGGCTTTTAGAAATCACATCTCTGAAAATGTAGGGGCATTTTTGACATTTAGTAATCATCCGTACCTATGGGGATTATTCTCGCGTGGTAAAAAGAAGTGTGCTTAAAAATGTAAATGGACCATAAATAGGTCGTACCGTTATAAATTTCTCTAGTTTAAAAGGCCGAGTTTTTGGGCAGTGGAACATTGTGTGCCTCAAGATATACGCCCAGACAGATGTAAGAAAATAACTTCCAGCTTGGCACATGTGGCTGCGTGTAAGGGTAGCAAACATCAACGCTCTTTATTTTAAACAACGTGGGTTAGGCTAATGTTTTGTTTTCAGTTCATCGCAGTAGGATTAACCTTACAAACGGTTGGATAGCATATAAACATCATGGTGGGCCCTGTGAAGGTTTAAAAGGTGGGAGTTTTAAGCGCCACCGTTTCCTTAGCTGGCCAAACTAATGGGTGGAGTGGATTTCTCATAGACACTGCAGTGGGCTGCACAAAGGAGCACAGGAAAGTCGCTCCTAGCTTGTACGGTATGGAAGTATCTAGCATGAGTGGTTAAGACGTCCGTATCTTGCTATATGGGTATTGTATATGTTCCCTAGTCTCTTTATTCAGGGTCTTGAGTTCTGACAAGTGGGACCCATGGATCAGTAATCTAGACCACACATCTGTTACGTCTCGCTTTAGATGCACCATGAATCAAGTCTCATCCGTGATTAGGATATATATACTGGCCACCAATCTTCGACTTCTTCCTCTTTTTTTTTTTTTTTGTTTTTCTCAGCTGAATGTCGGCTATTTCTGTATTTATTTTCTCAACCGTCTATTTCGGTGACCTGATTGGGATTTGGGAACGTTTAGAAACGTTTGTCGAATCATTTGGTGGGTCGCGTTCGATTTCACTGATGAAAATTGGACGGCTGGCAATTAGTAGCTGCAATATACGTGACGCTACGCTCTTCATAGTTTCCGACAATCCAGATCATCCATCCGTTCTCAACCACGACGGATGGACCATGGTCGAAAAATCTCTCAGTCTGGAAGTCCCTAACCACCATTATTCGGACCTTTTTCAATTGAATCTGGACCGTTGCTGTGTTTCTCACCTTTACCTTCTATACGTAGTCAACATTTCGAAAGCTTAGTCGAATACGAGACGCAACATTCTACCGTTCTTGATTAACAAAGAACGGGCCCCATTTGTCAGAACATAAAACCAATGTATACCGTTCGGTGCCTCCAGTGAGATATCCTATCAATAACCTGTGCATTTGACGGTCTGATGTGGAGCCAGCTCAGATAAGGCCTAGATGCTGATGAGATTTGGAGCTACGATGTGGGACCCATGTAGTTAATCCGTAATTGGGTATAGGTATGGTGCGTGTATAGGCAGGAGCCAGGAGGATTGTTGTAGGGAGCCCCTCCAGCGAAAAGCAAGCTCTGTGGGGCCACTATAATGAAATCCACTCCGTTTATCTTTTGTGTCCGCACAAGTTAAGACTTGAGCCCAAAAATTATACTGATTCAAAATTTAAATGGGCCACACCAAAGGGAAAAGAGGGGATGAAGAAGTTACTGAAAGCTTCTTTAAACAGCTAAAGATTTGTATCAGGCAGATATTTGGCTTTCTATTTGAACCATCATAGTGAGAGGCATAAAAACGTCATGAAGTGGCTACGAAGGTTTCAATGATGGGTATCACATTTACCCTTGCCAGTGATTTGGCTGACTTGCTAATGTGAGCTGGTACATCGTGGTGGGTTTTACTAGGCTCTTTGTTGGACAGAAGGCGATGGCCTGGTGAAGGAATCACCAAGATACTCAGGGGATGTAATTCGCACATCTTGGTGATTTCTACTAAGCTTTTTGTCGTATGGAAGGGGAAAAGGCTCGGCGATTACAGCAGTAATATGCTGTAATGTTCTGTACATGGGTAATGATTATTGCTACTACAGCGGTATTAAGTAAAGTCTTGCAACTTTAATTTGAAATCGGATTAGGTACATAGTTACTTAGTATGCTCTTATCTTGATGACTAAAGTCAGTTGGGCCTGTTGGGATTTTTGGCCTGCGGAATCACACAAGATCTAGATCTAGGATGGTAATCCAATGGCACAAGCACAACAAGAAAAGAGAACACACAGATTTAACGTAGAAAACCCTTACGGGAAAAAAACACGGCACAAAGCGACAGATCACCACTATGAAGCATCAATTACAAAGAGAAAGAACTTACCCGATTCGAACAACCTCGAATCTCACCTTGCTACACCCTTAGAAACCCTGGAACCCTTTTAGAAAGCCTTAACATTCATCACAACTTCCTAGAAAAATCCTGGAATACCTATTTATAGTTTAGGAAACTTCCCTTCCGCATCCTAGTTGCGAAAGGACTCAAATCCGCAATTTCGCGTAAATCGCGGAACAAACTGCGTAACCTTCGACTAGTCGTAGCCAGTCTTCGACTGGTCCACCTTCGACCAGTCGTAGATGATTTCGACCAGTCGTTAGCTACAGTAAAAACAACAAAACTTGCTGGACTTTGAGTCGTACAAGGGCTCGAACCTACGACCGGTCGAGCGTCTCCTACGACCAGTCGAAGCTTCCCACGACCGGTCGAACGACCTCAAAACCTTTAGATTTAAGACTTTTCTCAACAATCTCCACCAAGTCTTCAATCTTTAACCGTATACCTCCTTGACCTCTTCTCTTATCTCTGCTTCACATCATAGCTCAAGATCACATTAACCAACCAGTGCCAATTATGGATCTGATAGATACCTGCTATAACGTTGGCACGAATATCTCTGAGAAGCCGATCCCTTCTATCTCTGAGCATACCCTTCGCTACCAACCTTTGCCCTGTATCTATGCTGTATCCTCATGAAGATCCACCTGCATCCAACCGCTCACCGGCCAACTGGAAGCTCCACCAGCTCCCCATATGTCGGTCTGGTAACAACGAATCACACCATCGCCCATAGTCACCTTCCACTTCTCAGCACCAGGCTCAAACTAGAGCCATCAGAATAGAAGATGAATCCCCTGCAATATTGGAGTCGTCCATGTACCTTGCCGATATCCTGCAATCATGCCATGTGGTTCTTCTCACAGGTGGGCTACACCTGCTCTGTATCCCTGTCCGCACGTCTCAGCCTTCCTGCCCGCCCGCTCATGTGGCCATGCCATCATGCCATACACGTGCAGAGGTGGAATTCGCTACATCCACTATAGCTCCCCCTTTTGAAGTGCTCCCGATCAACTGTAAACATGATCGAGTCGTTGCGCTATCATGACTACCCGTGCCCCCTTGGATATCTTAAGAGCACCATCAATACCTGTGTACTTGCATCCCTTTGCCTCAAGCACACCAAGAGAAATCAGATTTGTTTTCAAAATCAGGAACGTGCCTGACATCAGTCAAGGTACGCTCCCCCCCATCAAACATCCTGATGCGTACCGTACCAATAGCCACAACATTACAGGCAATGTCATTGCCCATAAATACTTGTCCACCATCGCACTCTCTATAGCTGGTGAACAACTCGATGAGGAAGTCATGTGAAAGATGCCCCTGTGTCTAGCATCCACTCGTCCTTACGATCATCGTATGACCATCTGAGCGAAGACACAGACAAAACATCACCATCACACTCCACTCGATTCATCTGACGTGGCAGTGTTAGCCTCCCTGCATGAAGCCTCAGAATCTTCCCTCTTAGATTTAGTTTTTTTCATAATCCCATTTCACATGTCCTTCCTTCCCACAATTCCAGCACTTTACCTTTCCTTTGCCCTTGCCCTTGGATTTGGATCTTGAACTTGAAGAACCTGTACCGTGTTCAGAATTCCTACCCACTGTAAACAGTGCATCAGAAGATGTCCCTATGTTGCTGTCTAGCTTCTCATAACCTTCCCCTGAAGGGCTGAGATAACAGTGTCGACACTTAGAGTTTTATTCATGCTGCACATAGTGTCCTTGAATGACTCATAGGACGCCGGGAGAGAAATTCAGCAACATACATGCTTGTTCTTCATCTTTCATCACTTCATCCATATCGAGCAATTTGCAAACCAATTATTAAAATTGCTGATGTGAGCCTCCAGATCTCCCACCCTCTGCCATCTTGAGAAGTTATACCACTACCGCTTCAAGTGCAGACGATTTTCAGAGGATTTCTTTGCATAACATCCTCCAACTTCGCCCATAAATTAGCCGCAGTTTTCTCCCTCATGACGTTGTAGAGAACCTCATCCGTGAGACATAAACGGATCGATGATAAGACTTTCTTATCAAGAGTATTCCAATCATCATCTTTCATGGGGACTTCCGCTCCTCAAGAGCACCATCTTCGCCTTGCTTGATTAAGGAACTCATCATCTTGATCTTCCATAACTCAAAATTATTTTCCCTGAATACTTCTCAATATCATACCTGGCGCTCGCCATTATTACTAATCCCTCAGATTCAGATCTGTGTCCCAACCGATTTCTCTGATACCACTTGTTGGGATTTTTGGCCTGCGGAATCACACAGATCTAGATCTAAGATGGTAATCCAATGGCACCAAGCACACACAAGAAAAGAGAACACACAGATTTAACGTGGAAAACCCTTGCGGAAAAAAACTATGGCACAAAGCGACAGATCACCACTATGAAAGCATCAATTACAAAGAGAAAGGACTTACCCAATTCGAACAACCTCGAATCTCACCCTTGCTACACCCTTTAGAAACCCTGGAACCCTTTTAGAAAGCCTTAGCATTTATCACAACTTCCTAGAAAAACCCTAGGAATACCTATTTATAGTTTATGAAACTTCCCTTCCGCATCCCAGTTGCGAAAGGACTCAAATCCGCAGTTTCGTGCTAAATCGCGGAACAAACTGCGTAACCTTCGACTAGTCGTAGCCAGTCTTCGACTGGTCTACCTTTGACCAGTCGTAGATGACTTCGATCAGTCGTAGCTACAATAAAAAACAGCAAAAACTTGCTGGACTTTGAGTCGTACAAGGGCTCGAACTTACGACGATCGAGCGTCTTCTACGACCAGTCGAAGCTTCCCACGATCGGTCGAACGACCTCAAAACCTTTAGATTTAAGACTTTTCTCAACA
>JAJHSJ010000001.1:3412332-3633664 GCA_021015155.1 Magnolia officinalis | reverse complement strand
GGGGAAGTGATCAGGACCATCGGAACCTTAAAACAGTAGTATCTCGTAAATCAGAATGAGTTTTTGGACATATCAAAAGATTTTCAGGTTGGAGAGCTACTTAGTAAGCTATGCCGGGTTGCCACACCGGATTCGTAAGATTCCATCAGATCGATGGTCAAAAGTCCATTTTATTTTCGTTTTTACTATAAATAGTAAGTTTTAATTCGATCATAATTTTTATTCTTTGAGTTGAAGGAGTCGTGCCAACATGAAAAAGGCTTAGAAAAATTAGGTATTAACGTGGTTAGGCCTAATGGACACTTACTATTTTTGTCTGAAAACCATGAAGTCTAGTAGGAATCATGACCGCTTATAAATAGTAAGTTCATTATTTGAGACTATCGAGGTAAGGCAGAACTCAATACTTTTAATGGTTTATTACGTATAGAAAGCTTCCTCATTGGTTAGCCGAAATAGAATGATATTTTGATTACATGGACGTACCAGAATATAAGAAGGTGAAATCGGTAGGTAGCATTCAAACTAAATCCGGTTGTTTTGTATGGTGGGATCAATTTACAACTCTCACGTGCCCAACAGAACAAGGCGCCCATCAGATCATGGCCACGGATGAGATGTCTTTTTCGATCACGATTCCTCTCCAGTGATTACGAGCAGATATGTTCCAACAATACCAAAATTGCCACATGAGAATCGAACCATTACAAATTACACTGAAAAATTCCAATGGTTGGCAATGAGGAATAACTTGTCGAAGACCGAATCGCAGAAGATCGCACGCTTCATAGGCGGTTTCCGCTGACAATTTAAGACTGAGTTCAGATGTACCCGGTTAGGACTATGGATGAAGCGGTTCAATTGGCCGATAGGACGGAAACACAACTCGCAAGAGTCCCTACTCGACCGTATCCTTCGACTCGGCCACCAATGACAGGTCCCACGCATGATTCGGCGCTGATCAAAGGAAAGGAACCAATAAGAGGGTGTCATCAACCTCCTACAACCACAAACTGTGACACGATGAGCGGTCCATCCAGGCCTCAACATGAAGCACCCACAATAGCAGTTCCGAGTAGGATTCCAAATCCTTATAGTTGACCAAGGCCGAACAATTGCTATCATGGCCAACCGGGCCACTTATCAAACACCTGCCCTCAACGCCTCGCAACCCACTTGGCCATTAATGAATGGGGCACTGAAGGTGATGTAGCGAAAGAAGGCCCTAAATTTGATGAAGATGAAGGAGCTGGTGATGAAGAATAGATGGCCGAGGATCATGGCGAATCCTTGGTCGTGAGGCGATTATTGTACACTGTTGAAGGTCAAATATTGCATATCAGACCCCAGTTATTGCCTGGATTTACGAGCATGATACCGGTGACCGCCATGCTTTAATCGTGTTTTTGATGCAAGGTGTATTTAGGAGCTTGGATTGCAAAAGGGTGCTAAAAGCATAGATTTAATGCTCTGAAGTCACCGAGGTAAGGGACGGACCCCGGGACTGAGATCGACGAATTTACACACCAGAGACCCAAGAAAATCGAGAAACTGAAGCTCAAGTGGCCCCAAATTGGTCTAGAATGCTAGATCATAGGGTTCTCACCATCTGCTCGGCTCGAAACTTTATACAGGACCTGAAGACCATATATTAACCGTACAAATCGAAATTCACCCGTTGGATACTTGTGAAAGTAGTCCAACGGTCAAATCAGCCCTCAAACTGAGGATTTCAGGCCCACCTGATATCTGAATATGTTTCAATTTTGGTCTCAACCCCTTAAATGGGGAGAAAAAATGAATGGATGGATTGGATGGCTTGTAAACATCACATTGAACCCCACCTGGGTTGTGCGTGCATAGTGCACAAATGCACTCGCCGTGCACCGGTCTTGAATGCTTGGTCCAAGTCGGTTTGACTGACTATCCATTTAAAAACGGAAATTTCCGTTTGCAGCGTTCGCACAGAGGCCGTGAACAAACTGTTGTGGGCCACCATCATGACGCGATGGTCTGATCCGGACCGTCCATTAGAATTATATGGTCCATATTAACACTGCCTAGGTGACAGAATTCCAAAAGATCGCGAGGAGCGAAATCCAGCCATTCAAGCGGAAAATAGACGGCGAAAGCAAGGATTCAGTGGGCCGCATCAGGGCAATCCAAAAAACATGCGTTTCTGACCGAAATTCCGAGAGGAATTCAGTGGTCGATGTGGATTTCTCCACCGACTTCAATCACGGGTCCGGGTCCTCCCACGCATCAGCGCAACTGTTGTGCGTAAGATTACACACGACCGGAAAGTCTGGATTTTCTGGGGCGGTTGTGGCCCATCACCGGTGATCGGACAGCTGATCTGAACCGTCCATCGTGTACTTCATCCAAAAATGCACCAAGGGACATTGATTTTTCGGAAAGAAGCAAGGGGATGTGGGCTGTGTTCGGCTCATCTTCTTGGCTGCGTAAGGAGAGATGCGTAGAAGACTATGTTGCGGACGATACTTGCTGCGTATCTTGCACACGCATTCTCCAGCCACCACCTCCCTAGCATGCTATAAAAAAGAGAGAGAAAGTAGTTGCTGAGGGGATCCAATTCGGAGGAGATGTCAGTAGCAGAGAGAGAGAGTTTGTAGTTTTTATTTATTTATTTTTATTTTTGTTTTAAGGGAACTAGCCACATCATGTCTATGCGTGGCTGAACCTCTTAGCTAGGGCTAAGAGGTGAAGCTTGTAGCATGATGGGAGAACTATTTGCTTGTGCCTTTTATTTAGATTGAACTGATGTTGATTTTAGTTTAATTAAGGGAATGTTTTTAGTTTTTAATGGTCTGTTGTGACTAAAATTACAATGGGTCTACGATAGCATTGAGCATGCTCCTTTCCTTTTATGTTTATGACGTCAGGAAGCCCTGTTGTTCACCATCGTCTCCTGGGCATGGTCGGATGACGGTACCCTTCCTAACCTTCATACATTGATTGGTTTGGTAATTAGTTTAATTCTATTGTTTACTTTGTTTCCTGGGCATGGTTTGGTGATGGAATCCATTTTAATTCATACACCTTTCATCTCTTGAAAACTAGATCAACGTAAGTTCAGTTTGATTTTCATGGTTACACTATTCAACTGGATGAAGATGGACTCTAAGTCCAGTTGAGTTTTTATGCAGGCATAAGATTTCCCTGATCTCTACAAGTGGATCCTCTGAATCCCTAGTTTCTTACCTCTGAATTCCTTAAGTTTTAAATTAATATTTTACCATTATTCCTCAAATCACACTCGATTTAGATTTTATCTCATTCTAGTTCTAGTTCTAGTTAGTTTCAGATTACGTACAGGTATTAGTCCCTGTGGATTCGACCTCGGTCTCACCGAGTTTATTACTACATCACAACCTTATACTTGGGGAGTGAACAAGTTTTTGGCGCCGTTGCCGGGGACTGACGGTTATGTTTTCTGAAATTAATTGGTTTTTGAATTAGTTTAAGATTAAGATTTTTACTAACTTTAGTTTTACGGTTTTTCGTTCTAATTGATTTTTAGAAACTAACTTACTTTCCTGCTTTGTAGGATTTTGTTATATCTTCTTAATTGGTAACTTCGTCCTAATGTCTTTAATTCCTTATTAGATTTTATCTTTTAGAAACTAATTTCTTTTGTTTTCTTTTGCAGGATCTTAACATAGGAACTTCTAATGTGGTAACATCCTTCTAACTTCTCCTCTTACTTTTTGTACTGCTGTCGGAATTTTTCTTTTATTTTTTCTAGGATTAGATTCAGAGTTAAGGTTTCACCATGTATATGAATGAGTGGGCACGTCAGTATGTTGAGATAGCTTATGGAAAACAGCCTAGGCCTCAAAATTTTTCTGAAAATATCTTCGAGAACCAATTGGAATATGATGCTCCACCGATTAAGAAGTCTTTCGGTGATTATCTGTGGGAGAATAATTGCGTTCCACGAGTTAAGAAAACAGTACGTGATTATTGGAATGATGACACGTATCAACTCCCGACAGATGACCCATATGATTTTGATAAGTGGAAACAGAAATATTACGAAGTTGAGTCAGTAAAACATCATGGTAATAACCCTCGTGAATCAGAATATCCACCAGAAACGATCCAAGAGGAGTTATCTCCGAGTTACACAGAATATGTTACTGACATGAGAAAATTATTAGAAGCACTTGAATCACGCCTTGATAGGCTAATGGAGGCTAGTTCGTCTCAGCCACAACCCAGTCCAGAAATACAATGCGAGGAAAGTGATCTTCACTCGCTTTTGAAAAACTCTGGAATTTGGAATGAAGAGTTGAATTACGTTAACGAGCATGTGGTTCAATTTTCCGATGAGTCGATCTCGATGAATGTTCAAAAGAATGGGGAAGAGACATGGCTGTCTTTCAAATATAATGATGATGACACACTTCACTCACATGACACACTAGATTCCAATGATGAAGAAGAGGTTAGTTTATGTGAACCTCAACCCATTCTAGGTGTAGAATGTGAGGAAAGTGATCTCATCCCAATGTGCATTGCGCTGAACTAGAATATGATGAGTATTGGGATGACGATCCTGAATGTGCAGCCACAGTTTCCCTAGAATTAATCTCAAGTGTAGTCCAGGTCAATGATCGAGAAGTACACGAAGAGAACGGTCATAATGAGCTACTCCACTCATCTGACATGTCTGATCTACAAGTGGATGAGCTCCTTACAACCGACCCTTCTATCTCTCGTGAGATATGTTTGGACCACTCCCCTGAATTGAATGATGATATGATTCGGGAGATGGACGAGTACTCGATATGACTCTGGAATTTGAAACCACCCAGTTGAGGTTACCATCTGAACGGTTGAATGTTGACGATTCAATACCTCTTCTGAGTGGTATCAGTCCTCACATTAATACTTCGTCTCCTGACCCTCAAATTGTTTGCGCAGGGTTGGAGCAAGAGAGCATACCTCCATCTACTTTTAAAGACGATGGAATCCTTAAATAGATCATCACACACTTCAATGTAGAGAATGAGTCACACTCAGCTGAATGTCCCAACTCTTTTGATGAGTGCTTGGCACACTTTGCAGATTCAAATGATCCCATGATAAGAGACATAGTGAATGCCTTGCAAGACAACATCTCGGTAGTCATCACTGACCGAGAAAACCCTTACTCGGAAGCCCCTTCTTCCCCTGATCCTAAACTTCTACCATTAAAGGA
Source organism: Magnolia officinalis (assembly GCA_021015155.1). Classification (NCBI taxonomy): domain Eukaryota; kingdom Viridiplantae; phylum Streptophyta; class Magnoliopsida; order Magnoliales; family Magnoliaceae; genus Magnolia; species Magnolia officinalis. Next base: position 3,628,440 of record JAJHSJ010000001.1, on the reverse strand, counting down.
AGAGGAGCTGACAATTGAACCGAAGTCTGCTACTTCGGAATGTGTTGAGACTACATCACTTCCTAAGAAGTTTTCTGAACTTTATTTACTTGTTGTCTCTGATTCACCATAGGATACTAACATTGAAACTTCTTCTATCACAGGTGAATTGTACATACTCTGGATACCTCAAGCAATTCAACGAAAAATTTCTTATGAGGTACATAAGTTTCTCTGGAAAGTCATGCTCCAGGGTGTTCAAGCCTATTGCAAAAAGGGCTTTTGGATGATCCTATTGAGGAACTTACTGAGAAACTTATCAAGATATTGGCCGGAAGAGGAACCTTGCGGCATGACCGAGTAGTTTTCCTTGCTTTCATAAGACTAGGGTAGTTTGCTTTATGTTGTTCTAGGATAGACGGCTTTATATCGTTAGATTAGTTTGCTTGATACGTCGTTTAAAGATAGTTGATTTTTGTGTTTCACTCTTGTGCTAACCCGCTCTCAAGCTGCGATCTCTTGGAAAGTCTCTCTCTTGATTTCTTCATCCAGGTACTATCTTTCCATCACTTTTCCTTTACTTTCGTTGTCCCATGTGCATTGCGTGCTTACATCTTTTACATTGAGGACAATGTAGATTTTAGGTTGGGGGTGGGAGATTAGGTTTTCTAATCAGTGTTTTCTTGGTCTTGAGCAAAAATTGTGAAAATTTTTAATTTTTTTTGGAATTTCTTTTGAATTCAAAACGATTTTGAGGGATAGTCGTGATTTTAGAATTACAGGATAGGTGATGTTGGTGATTTATGACTCGTGGATTCAGTTATCTTTTAGCTTTCACAGTAAGTTTGAATTATTACTCCATGATTAGAAGTTTCAAAAATTGATTGAACCATGATTTCACACGTCACAACTCGCTTACACATTAAGGTTTCAGTTTGATATTGAAGGGTTAACTTGGTAATGACTAACCATGTAAGGAACCAGCGTGGAAATTTGCCCGTCATGATCAATTTTTAAAAAAAAAAATACCTTTGTAAAGAGTTAGGCGAATAATCTTCACCATAGGTTTGCTCCCTATAGGTGTAGATTTAATTCCCCAAGGATGATATGTGAAAAGGTTTGGGTGTACGGTCTTCACCATAGGTTTGCTCCCTGTAGGTGAGGATATGATTCCCCTTCTTGGCGTTATTTTTAATAGAAAAATCAAGAGATGAAAGAAAGAAAAAGAATGATCTACGAGGCACGTTTTAGTTTAGGTTTTGGGTGTCCTGAATGCTCTTGTTGGTTACCAATGATATCATGAAATAACGAATTGAATCTTAATGTTGATAACCTGAGATTACACTATACACCCATGGAACTCGATGTTTAGAATTTTTTGATTGATGGGTTAATACTTTGAACTTGACTATGAAGTTTACCGTGCGCTTGAGTCTAAGAGAGAGTAATGCCCAACATTCATGAATCTTAAAATTCTAGTATCTGGTTTGTTTTGCAAAATTCACTCGAGTACATATAAATTATCTTGTAGTTCTCAACTTATTTTTCGCATACTTTGCTCGGGCCTAGCAAGATGCTGGCTGGGGGTTGTGTTGAGGGTCAAATATTGCATACCAAACCCCAGTTATTGCCTGGATTTACGAGCACGATACCGGTGACCGCCATGCTTTAATCGTGTTTTTGATGCAAGGTGTATTTAGGAGCTTGGATTGCAAAAGGGTGCTAAAAGCATAGATTTAACGCTCCGAAGACACCGAGGTAAGGGACGGACCCCAGGGGACTGAGATCGACGAATTTACACACCAGAGACCCAAGAAAATCAAGAAACTGAAGCTCAAGTGGCCCCAAATTGGTCTAGAATGCTAGATCATAGGGTTCTCACCATCTGCTCGGCTCGAAACTTTATACAGGACCTGAAGACCATATATTAACCGTACAAATCGAAATTCACCCGTTGGATACTTGTGAAAGTAGTCCAACGGTCAAATCAGCCCTCAAACTGAGGATTTCAGGCCCACCTGATATCTGAATATGTTTCAATTTTGGTCTCAACCCCTTAAATGGGAGAAAAAATGAATGGATGGATTGGATGGCTCATAAACATCACATTGAACCCCACCTAGGTTGTGCGTGCATAGTGCACAAATGCACTCGTCGTGCACCGGTCTTGAATGCTTGGTCCAAGTCGGTTTGACCGACTATCCATTTAAAAACGGAAATTTCCGTTTGCAGCGTTCGCACAGAGGCCGTGAACAAACGGTTGTGGGCCACCATCATGGCGCGATGGTCTGATCCGGACCGTCCATTAGAATTATATGGTCCATATTAACACTGCCTAGGTGGCAGAATTCCAAAAGATCGTGAGGAGCGAAATCCAGCCATTCAAGCGGAGAATAGACGGCGAAAGCAAGGATTCAGTGGGCCGCATCAGGGCGATCCAAAAAACATGCGTTTCTGACCGAAATTCCGAGAGGAATTCAGTGGTCGGTGTGGATTTCTCCACCGACTTCAATCACGGGTCCGGGTCCTCCCACGCATCAGCGCAACTGTTGTGCGTAAGATTACACACGACCGGAAAGTCCGGATTTTCCGGGCGGTTGTGGCCCATCAACGGTGATCGGACAGCTGATCTGAACCGTCCATCGTGTACTTCGTCCAAAAATGCACCAAGGGACATTGATTTTTCGGAAAGAAGGGGATGTGGGCTGTGTTCGGCTCATCTTCTTAGCTGCGTAAGGAGAGATGCGTTGAAGACTATGCTGTGGACGATACTTGCTGCGTATCTTGCACACGCATTCTCCAGCCACCACCTCCCTAGAATGCTATAAAAAGAGAGAGAAAGTAGTTGCTGAGGGGATCCAATTCGGAGGAGATGTCAGTAGCAGAGAGAGAGAGTTTGTAGTTTTTATTTATTTATTTTTATTTTTGTTTTAAGGGAACTAGCCACATCATGTCTATGCGTGGCTGAACCTCTTAGCTAGGGCTAAGAGGTGAAGCTTGTAGCATGATGGGAGAACTATTTGCTTGTGCCTTTTATTTAGATTGAACTGATGTTGATTTTAGTTTAATTAAGGAATGTTTTTAGTTTTTAATGGTCTGTTGTGACTAAAATTACAATGGGTCTACGATAGCTTTGAGCATGCTCCTTTCCTTTTATGTTTATGACGTCAGGAAGCCCTGTTGTTCACCATCGTCTCCTGGGCATGGTCGGATGACGGTACCCTTCCTAACCTTCATACATTGATTGGTTGGTAATTAGTTTAATTATATTGTTTACTTTGTCTCCTGGGCATGGTTTGGTGATGGAATCCATTTTAATTCATACACCTTTCATCTCTTGAAAACTAGATCAACGTAAGTTCAGTTTGATTTTCATGGTTACACTATTCAACTGGATGAAGATGGACTCTAAGTCCAGTTGAGTTTTTATGCAGGCATAAGATCTCCTTGGTCTCTACAAGTGGATCCTCTGAATCCCTAGTTTCTTACCTCTGAATTCCTTAAGTTTTAAATTAATATTTTACCATTATTCCTCAAATCACACTCGATTTGGATTTTATCTCATTCTAGTTCTAGTTCTAGTTAGTTTCAGATTACGTACAAGTATTAGTCCCTGTGGATTCGACCTCGGTCTCACCGAGTTTATTACTACATCACAACCCTATACTTGGGGAGTGAACATACACTCCGAGGAAGGAGGTGCACCCGCAGCGGCACAATATATTCCATACACGGTGTACCATCAACGACAAGGTCTGTGATGTAATCATGGACAATGGCATTAGCGAGAACATCGTTTCGAAGGTGATGGTGGACAAGTTGCAACTACCTACGACAAAGCATCATTCCCCTTACTCGATTGGCTAGATTTTAAAAAAAATGTGAACAAGACCAAGGTAACCGAACAATGCATTGTCTCGTTTTCAATTGAGATAAATTATAAGGACCAAGTACTTTGTGACATGGTTGACATGTAAGTATGTCATATGTTACTCAGTCCACTATGGCAATCGAACCATGATGCGACCCACCGAGGACCAGAAAATGTTTACATATTCGTCAAGGATGATCGAAAGATGATCCTTGCCCCGATGGCACCAAAGAACCACCCAAAGTTTCTAAAGTGAAGGAGAGCTTCCTCCTGACCATTTAAGATTTTATTGAGGAATTCAAGGAGACCAAAGAGGTGTACGTCGTGGTGGTAAATGGCGAGGAATTAGAGCCTTTAAACATTCCTCCAAGTTTAAGGAAGCTGCTGAACGAATTCAAAGAAATCTGACCTGAAAAGTTACCCGATGGATTGTCATCCATGCAGGACATCCAATATCACATAGACCTTGTCACTAGGCTAGCTTGCCCAATAACCATCACTATCGGATGAGTTCGAAAGAGTGTGAGATACTTTAGGGGCAGTGAGATGAATTGACCCGTAAGGGTCTTCTGAGAGAAAGCATGAGCCCATGTGTTGTGTCAGCGTTGTTAATGCATAAGAAAGATGGGAGCTAGTGCATGTGTGTCGACAGCCGGGTAATTAATAAGATTATTATTAAATATCAGTTTCCAATACCGCGGTTAGACGACATGCTCGATATACTAAAAGGTGTCAAGGTGTTCTCCAAACTAGATCTACAGAGTGGGTACCATTAGATTCGTATCTAACCCGGTGATGAGTGAAAAACGTCATTCAAGACCAAGGAAGAGTTGTATGAGTGGTTGTTCATGCTCTTCGTTCTATCGAACGCACCAAATACTTTTATGTGTCTAATGAATCAAGTGTTAAAGCCGTTCATTCGCCAGTTTGTGGTAGTATATTTTGATGATATCCTCATATATAGCCAGGGTGAGACATAGCACATGTAATATCTCAGATAGGTGCTAAAGATCCTGACAATTAACAAGTTGTACACCAACTTGAAGAGATGTAGTTTTTTAACGGACATCCTGTTGTTCTTAGGATTTGTTGTGATGTTCACAGACATCTGTGTGGACGATAAAAATGTGCGATCCGTCAAAGAATGGCTGATCCCGACGAACATGCATGAAGCGAGGAGTTTTCACGAGTTAACGACCTTCTATTATTGATTTGTGTGGAATTCCAGCACCAGTCACACTCATTACATATTGCATGAAAAAAGGTCCGTTTCAATGGACCGATGAGGCTAACAAGAGCTTTGCTGAAATCAAGCATCGATTGTCCACAACACCGGTCTTGCTTCTTCCCAGTTTCGATAGTTGTTTGAGGTTAAGTGTGACACCTCGTATGTCAGAATTGGAGGAGTCTTATCATAAGAAGATAGGCCGATAGCCTTCTACAGCGAGAAGCTCAGCAAAGTATAGAAGAAGTAGTTGACATATGAGCTTGAGCTGGACATAGTGATTCAAGCGTTGCGACATTAGCGGTATTATCTGATTTAGAGAGAGTTTGTTCTCTATACTGACCATCAAGCCTTAAAGTTTATTAATAATCAGACTAATGTAAATCATGTGCATGCTAGATGGGCCGCATTTTTGTAGGAATTCACGTTCATTCTGAAGCATAAGGCAAGGCAACAGAACAATGTAATTGATGCACTTAACTGACGTGCATCACTACTTGTTACGATGAGTAATGAGGTAGTCGGCTTTGACTATCTCAAGGAACTATATGTCGAAGACGAGGACTTCAAGGATGTATGGATGAGGTGCCAAGAGAGTCATCCTAGTGTCCTACATATGCAAGATGGTTTCCTCTTCAATGGGAATCAATTGTGCATCCTCCAAAGTTCTTTAGTGTCAGTTTGGGCGGTGGGATTAGAAGGGATTAGGTGGGATGGGATTCAAAAAACATAATTATTACCCATTGCAGGGATTGTCCCTTGTTTCCATGAGAAAAAATTAATGCCATGCTTTGTTGATAATACGGTGGTACATTGAATGGATATACCCGCCATCATTTGAAATTACTGAGAATAACACACATGTGTTATATCTAAACCGTTCATTTGTTTTGTAACCTCATTTTATGGCATGAGCCTAAAAATGAGGTAGATCCAAAACTTATGTAGCCCCAAAGAAGTTTTCAATGGTAAGTATTCAATCCCCATTGCTTTCTATGGTGGGGTCCACTTGAGCTTTAGATTTACCTGATTTTTTGGCCCATGCTCTAAAATAATCTCGATAAATGGGTGGACGGTGTGGATATAGCCCACACATCATGGTGGGAACTACACAACTTCCCAAACATTGAGTGAAATTGGCACAGGACCCAATGCAATTCCATTTAATGTAATTCCAAGCTTTTCCATTCTTCCCAAACATGGAGTGGAATTGGCACAGGACCAGATGAATCCCATCCCACCTAATCCCTTCTAATCCCACCGCCCAAACTGACCCTTAAGGGAGTAGATTATTCAAGAGCTACATAGAGGTGGCCTTGGTGGATACCTTGGCCGAGACAAGACGCAGGCTCTTATTGAGGAATGGTATTACTGGCCACAATTGGTACGTGACGTTGGTAAAGCAGTGCAGCGCTGTCGTGTTTATCAGACCTTCAAGGGGCAGTCTCAGAATGTGAGCCTCTACACCCTGTTACCTGTGTTTACAGCCCTTGGAAGGACTTATCTATAGACTTCATGCTTGGTCTCCCATGAAAACAGCGCAGCATGAATTCAGTCTTCGTGGTGGTAGATTGTTTCTCAAAGATAGTGCACTTTATCCTATGTAAGAATACCCTCGATGATCAGGACTGTCAAAACCTTAAAACGATCGTATCTCGCAAACCATAATGAGTTTTTGGACATATTATATATGATTTTCGGGTAGGAAAGGCTACTTTAGCTAACTGATTTGCGAAATTCCATCCGATTGATGGTCAAAAGTCCATTTTATTTTTGTTTTTACTATAAATAGTAAGTTTTAATTCAATCATAACTTTTGATCCTTTGAGTTGTAGGAGTCGTGCCCAACATGAAAAGGTCTTAGAAAAATTAGGAGAATAACGTGGTTAGGCCGAATTGGACGCTTACTATTTTTGGCCGAAAGCCATGAAGTCTAGTAGGAATCATGACCGTTTATAAATATTAAGTTTACTATTTATAGTACATCATGTATTTAGGGAGTTTGAGTCTAAAACTTCGTACTAGCTTCAGGCTCATTATTTAAAGGAGAGCTCCGTGGATTTGGAGTAGTTATATTCCTGAGGAAGACGGTGATACCTCGTTTCAACACTGAGGTCTTGGTATCAATCCCTAGTGGGGGTGGCTAACAGTGAAGTGTGAACTGACAGTGGGGTGTACTAACAAGCTAACAAAAAAAAAAAAGCATTGGGGCTGCTTCTTGTTGTACTTCTAATTTTATTTTAGGTCTTCTGTAGGGTCTGTTTAGGTTAATGTTTTTCTAGTTTCTGTTTAGTTTTTGCTGTTTTTCTTTTCTTTTGGCTGCAGCCTGATAAAGCAACATCTTTCAAAAATAATTGGAAAAAAAATAAAATGGATACTAACCTGGATTTTTAAGGTCAGTGAGATGACAGATATGTAGTCATCCGCCACTTTCATGTCCCAATACTTTCCAGTAGAACCATCGATGAGTGCAAACTTGTGAGACTCCATCTCTTCGAGTTCGGATCCCAAATCCTTGGCCAGGTTAAAGATAACAGGAGCACTGTTTGCAGCTAGAACTTGACCTCCCAGATCATATATCTTACCTGTAAAAAATAAGAGAGACAGAAAAAATAAAACATACAGAAGAACCAAAATGGTAACAGATAATATGGAACAGTTGCGTAAATCCCCTACCTTCTATTTCAGCTGATTCACACATTCCCCCTACTGTTTGGTACTTCTCCAGCACGGTCACATTACTGTAGCCAAGCCTCGCCAATGCATAGGCAGCAGACAAGCCACTTGGTCCAGCACCTACTATTCCAATTCTCGCATTCACAGGTAAGCATGGATGCAACTTAGAGAACTGGTCGTCTAGTGATTTCTCAGTATCCATATTTCCGCAATTCAATCCCCTCAGTTGCAGAACCTGTTGAAATCAATTAAATAACAGGGAGACCACCAGCATTCCCTTTCAAATCTATCTATTTTCAAATTTTATTTTATTTTTTTCCAAGGGCCTGAATTCATACAAATAAGGCCAGGATGAGGAGAAAGAGACCATGAAAACATAGTCCTCCAAGTACAAGAGAGCCTTACTTAAATAATATGAGATTATGGGAAATTTCACCTAAGAATAAGAATATTTTCTGTCTTCTTCTTAAGTTAGAACCAAAGACTTGTACCAACCCCCACGTCTCTCAAACAATCAGAATATCAAAAACAGAAATCCACAAAAGACAAAATTCTAGCGATCAAATCAAAGCTCCTACTTCAACAGACATTCTTGGGTTGGGATATTTGCCCATGTGGAATTGGAGAGGAAAATTTTCCACATAAAAAAAGGTAGCAATGAAATGTTGTGCTGATTTGGCTTCATTTCATCTATCATTCTGAATAAATACTTTTATAGCATGGGATTTAAGCTGGCATGTTGCTGCAACTAATTACAACAGAAAATAGAACAAATAGAAATCATAGAAGAGCAGAACTCAGGATCATGCAAATGGCATATTCCTATGGGTTAATCTTGTTATGGACAGATGTCTTAAATCTGTCTGGTGGTCTATCAATGATATCGACAAGGGTTTTAGATGATATCGACAGATGTCTTAAATCTATCTGTTGGTCTGTCGATGATATCGACAGGGTCTCGATGCCATCGATAATTCACAGTATTTTTCACCCCTGGTTGCTAGACAGTTTTGGTCCTGTTCCGATATCATCAAGAGACCTTCAGATGATATCGAGAGTGGCTCGATGACATCGATAAGTTCCGCAGATGCGATTGCGGAAACGCAGATTCTGCGGATTTTGTTTCCTATTCCGAGTCTGCTTCTTTCTAAACTTATAAAAATGGGTGTATGCGGGATTAGGGTAATTCTAAGGCTTTCTAAAGGAGTTCCAAGGGTTCCTAAAAGGATTTTAGGGTTTCTAAAGGGTGTACCAAGGGTGAGATTCAAGGTTGTTCGAATCGGGTAAGTCTTCTCTCTCTCTTTGTAATTTCTATTTTCATAGTGGAGATCTGTCGCTTTGTGCCGTGGTTTTTTTCCGCAAGGGTTTTCCACGTTAAATCTGTGTTCTCGTGTGTGCTTGGTGTCATTGGATTGTTATCCTAGATCTAGATCTGTGTGATTCCGCAGCCAAAATCCCCAACAAGTAGTATCAAAGCAATCGTTGGGCACAGATCTGAATCTGAGAGATTAGTAATAATAGCAAGCACCAGGTATAAGAATATTGAGAAGTACTCAAGGAAAAATTATTTTGAGTTATGGAAGATCAAGATGATGAGTTCGTTAATCAAGCAAGGCGAAGATGGTGCTCTTGAGGAGCGAAAGTCTACTATGACTAATGATGAATGGAATACTCTTGATAAGAAGGTTTTATCATCGATCCGTTTATGTCTCATGGATGAGGTTCTCTACAACGTCATGAGGGATAAAACTGTGGCTAAGTTATGGGCAAAGTTAGATGATGTTTATGCGAAAAAAATCCTCTGAAAATCGCCTACACTTGAAGCGCCAGTGGTATAACTTCAAGATGGCAGAGGGTGGAGATCTGGAGGGCTCGCATCAGCAATTTTAATAAATTAGTTTGCAAATTGCTGGATATGGAAGAAGTGATGAAAGATGAAGAACAAACATGTATGTTGCTGAATTCTCTTCCGGCGTCATATGAGTCATTCAAGGACACCATATGCAGCACGAATAAAACCCTGAGTGTCGACACCGTTATCTCAACCCTTCAAGGGAAGGCTATGAGAAAGCTAAACGGCGACACGGGGACATCTTCTGATGCACTGTTTACAATGGGTAGGAATTCTGAACAAGGTACGGGTTCTTCAGGTTATAGATCCAAATTCAAGGACAAGGGCAAAGGAAAGGTAAAGTGTTGGAATTGTGGGAAGGAAGGACATGTGAAGAAGGATTGTGAAAATCATAAATCGAAGAGAAGATTTTGAGGCTTCGTACAAGGAGGCCAATGTTACCACATCAGATGGATCGAGTGGATATGATGATGATGTTTTGTCTGTGTCTACGATCAAGCGGTCATACGATGATCATAAGGACGAGTGGATCCTAGACACAAGGGCATTTTTTCATATGACTCCTCATCGGAGTTAGTTCGCCAGCTACAGGGAGTGCGATGGTGGACAGGTGTTTATGAGCAATGGCTTTGCCTGTAATGTTGTGGCTGTTGGTACGGTACGCATCAGGATGTTTGATGAGGTGGAGCGTACCCTGACTGATGTCAGGCACATTCCTAATTTGAAGCAGAATCTGATTTCTCTTGGTGTACTTGAGACAAAATGATGCAAGTACATAGGTATTGATAGTGCTCTTAAGGTATCTAAGGGGGCATGGGTAATCATGAAAGCGCAACTACTCAGTAACTTGTACAGGTTGATCGGGAGCACATCAAAAGGTGGAGCTGCAATGGATGTAGCGGATTCCACCTCTGCACGTGTGTGGCATGTTGGGCATAGCCACACAAGCGGGCAGGACAGGAAGGCTGAGACGTGTGGACAGGGATACAGATCAGGTGGAGCAGCCACCTGTGAGAAGAATCACACGGCATGATCGCAGGATATCGGCGAGGTACATGGACGACTCTAATATCGCAGGGGTTCATCTTCTATTCAGATGGCTCTAGGTGAGCCTAATGCTGAAAAGTGAAAGGTGACTATGGGCGATGTAATGGATTCGTTGTACCAGACCGACATATGGGAGCTGGTGGAGCTTCCAGTGGGCCAGAGAGTGGTTGGATGCAGATGGATCTTTAGGAGGATACAACATAGATACAGGACGAGGTTGGTAGCAAAGGGTTATGCTCAGAGAGAATGGATCGGCTTCTTAGAGATATTCGCACCGACGGTATAGTAGGTGTCTATTAGATCCGTGATTGGCGTTGGTTGGCCAATGTGATCTTGAGCTGGAAGGATGGATGTGGAGTCTGCACTTCTGCAAGGGAAAGTGAAGAGCAGATCTACATGAAGCAACCAGAGCAGTTCGAAGTTAAAGAGGCTGAGAAAAGACTTTACAGGAGGTCGTGGTTCGACCTATCGCCTAGGCAGTGGTTTGATTCCTTCATGGTGAGTCAGGAATTGATGACGTGTAGATAGTCAATTATGACATGTCTAAAATCAATGTACTGAAGACTCGGTTAAGTGGGACATTCAGGATGAAGGATCGGGGGCTGCAAAGATGGTTCTCGGCGTTGAGACTGAAAGAGGAGTAGGCTTTGGTAATCACAGGAGGAATACCTTGTGTGTAGGTATTGATCAAGGAGGTGATGGACCATGTAAAGCCGGAGAGCGTTTCCTACGCGTCTCTCCTCAAGTTTTCCTCAGGACATGTCCCAAAACAGATGAGGAAAAGCAGGATATCTCATGAGCCTTATTCGAATGCGGTTGGCAGTGTATGCCATGGTCTGGATTAGACCGGTTATTTCACAGGCTATCAATGTTGTGAGCAAGTACCCCAGCAAGCATATTGGGTAGCAGTGAGATGGTAAGAAGACTACGTCTTTCCTTTTGAGAAGAAAGGAACAAAGATGGTTGAGCACGTAGATTTTGGTCCGGCAGACATGCTCACCTAGATCGTTCCTGCAGAGAAGTTCAAGTTATGTGTAACTTCTCTGGGCTTGGCGATGGCGTAAAAGAAAGACAGAGTGTACAAGAGAAGCTATGATGTGATGTAGAGACAAGAGAAGGGGACAAGAAGCTACACGGATGAAGATTGAAGACATGGTGGAGATTGTTATGAACAGATGTCTTAAATTTGTCTGGTGGTCTGTCGATGATATCGACAGGGTTTTAGATGATATCGACAGATGTCTTAAATCTGTATGTTGGTCTGTCAATGATATGGACAGGGTCTCGATGCCATCAATAATTCACAGTATTTTTCACCCCTGGTTGCTGGACAGTTTTGGTCATGTTCCAATATCATCGAGAAACCTTCAGATGATATCGAGGCTGTCATCGAGAGTGACTCGATGACATCGATAAGTTCCGCAGATGCGATTGCGGAAACGCGGATTCTGCGGATTTTATTTCCTATTCCGAGTCTGCTTCTTTCTAAACTTATATAAAGGGGTGTATGCGGGATTAGGGATATTCCAAGGCTTTCTAAAGAGTTCCAAGGGTTCCTAAAAGGATTTTAGGGTTTCTAAAGGGTATAGCAAGGGTGAGATTCGAGGTTGTTTGAATCGAGTAAGTCCTCTCTCTCTTTGTAATTTCTATTTTCATAGTGGAGATTTGTCGCTTTATACCGTGGTTTTTCCCGCAAGGGTTTTCCACGTTAAATCTGTTTTCTCTTGCGTGTGCTTGGTGTCATTGGATTGTTATCCTAGATCTAGATCTGTTTGATTCCGCAAGCCAAAATCCCCAACAAATCTCTCCAATCAAACAACTTTAAATATATATATTTGTGGAGACTCTTCAACCTTACACATGGCATAGTTGTAAGGCAATCCAGACCGACCAAATCATTGACCCAACCGTGGACGGAGCATAACCTAAAAGTTTCACTTAGAAGATTAACCATCTGATTTTTTCCTACAAATTTTGGACCACTCACCATTTTATCCTTACCCAACCATTTGATAGCCATTAATTTGATGGTTAGGATTGCTTGATCAGGATGAGTTTAGAGATACGCTCCATCCACAATGGGATTCACAATTTGGATGATCTGAATAGCTGTACATCAGTGCCACAAGTGAGTGAGGGTGAGTCACTGCGGTTTTCTAAATTGTGCAAAACTAACACAGGGCCTACTCACATAAACATATATCATTAAGAAAAAGAAGACTAGAAGGATATAAAAGATACATGAATCATCAAAGATGGTATTCTAGAACTGACAGCCTACAAGGCTACAACCAATTGTATTTTCTTACAACATTAGAATTTCTATTCCCACTTTTGCCCTTGAAAACATCATATATTTTCCTAAGGCAAAATGCTTGTGAAAACAGGTTGTATGATAAAACTTCAACCGCTTCTAAGTGATTAGTCCTAATGGTGTATTATTTCCAAGGAAATGCTTCAAGATTGCAACCCAACTTTTAGTCATGGGTATAAGCACCTATTGAATTTTTTATTTTTTTATTTATTTATTTATTTATTCTTATTATTATTATTTGATGAATTCATGAATCACTAGCGCCCATGGAACAATAAATTGAAAACAATGGTAAGCATCCCATCAAACAAGAATGTGTAATACAGTACATTCTTGTAAGCAGCTAACATGAAGAAGAACAACAAACCTAACAAAAAGTTCAGAGCATCGTCATGTGTCCATCGACCCAAAGAAATCCAACCTTCCCTTTTCAACTGAAAGCCAGTCTCTGCAACACAATAGAAAATAGATAAATCAGAAGGTTTACCCTGTAATTAAGGAATACATGGAAGAAGACAACTCCCCCACTTGTGCGTGAGATCCGGACCATTCATAAGGTGTTCCCCCACCCATATGTTCCAAGGACTGATAATCAGGCCAGGGTGCTCATGGGTGTGCCACATGTGTAAGTCAAGCGTTTACTGCGTCGAATTTTTCTCAACTGTCCACTCTTTTTTTTTCTGTATATTGGACAAACGTGATTCTCAAAGGTCAGCCACATATTAGGTGGAACCCACATGATGAATGGACCAGAGCTCACCAGCATATTGGCATTGTAAGATTCAAAATGCTACAAATGTAAGTAGCCGTAACACTAATCAAATCAAACATGTTGCTGAAAGTCATTACTTACACTATGATCCTCCAAGATAGGGCATTAACTCATCATTGTCCGGTAAAAAATCTAGATTAGCCACAACTAATGAATTAGTACGTCTCCAAATTCGAGAGGAAAGGGACTGCTCAACCCAAACAAGCCATCAGTCAGAGACCCATAGTGACTATCTTGCTGTGTCTGGAACGCATCCTTCACCAAGTCCTGTATATCTCTGGCAATCTCATTTGCATTTACAACCAATGTCAGCCTGCACCTGTAGTCATGACTTCAATTCCGAACTGCAGTATCTGCCCAATTTCATGATCAACCATGACCAATTGCAACTGCTTTCTATCATTTGAGAGCCCACATCTGCCGGACAGGCTGTAGAAACCAAGAGTACTTCCAGGATGCATATCAGCATTTTGTAGGCCTGAATGTAGCAAGGGCTGGCCATCAATGTACATGCTATGAGCAGAAACTTTAGCTGGTGGCAAGATGGAGAAGCTGTTGAACCCTGATACAGACAACAGGTGCTGGTTCAGTAGATGTCCTTGAGACATTGAAGATGGATTTGGACAATTTTCCAGCTGAATTCCAGTCATATGATATCTGTCCGGCTGGAAGACTGTGTGGTTCATATCAGGGAGACAGTTTCTGGATTCCCCCTCAGGATATTCACAGTGGAGCCGCACAACCGTCCGATCAACGGCATCAAATTTTGATGGGGTGTTTTTCTCCAAGGTTGCTCTTCTAACTGCTTTTTATCTCCTACAAGTTGGTCGGTATTTTCGCGCTGGCAGCCTCTGCAAGGTTCAATAACCAAATGTGGATTTCTCCTGTCATCTTTTCCCATGACTGCTGGGCCTCATCTCAGTTACATTAGATGCCACATTCTCACCACCGAGCTGCCAGAGTACCACTTCCTCACTGCTCAATACTCCCAACCAAATCGAGCTCTCCTTGGCAGTCATCTTATCTTGGAGACGCCTCAACTTCTGTATTTGCATTTGATCTTTGTAACATTGGGAAACATGTGCTTGATCACGGCAATCAGCGCCCTGACTATCCACATCTTCATCAAACCATGGGGCTTCTTGAAAGGAGGATTCTGACCTTTTGGAAGTCCCGAACTCACCCACCAATCTTCATTCCCCGACGACCAGCAAGGTGGTGGAATTTCCTTACCAGCGGGTACTTTCGCTGTGGCGGGTTGCAGTGTTGCATCAGTGAGGATAGAAGAGAGCCCAAATTAGCATCTTGGAGGTCCTGGAGTCCATGGAAGTTCTCATTCCCCTTGTTTTGCACACTACTAGGAGACGAGTTCTCCTCTTCATACTTCGCTATGGCTGCAGGCCCGTTCTTATCGAATTTCACCTCGTCTTTCCACCAAGCTCTGACGTTATCAGACACTCCCCTCGCGAGCTTCCCCTTCTCGGGCATGATCCCATAGATGAAACTGCAGACCTTGCACACCTCCATCAACTTCAACATGTACGGCTGTTTGTGCTTCAGCTGGTCAGCAGTCTGCTAGCTGCGCAATGCTCCTTGATTCTCCTAACTTTATCTGATCCTTCAACATGCGTCTTTCCAACTCTTCAGGCTCAATCTCTTCATCGCTAACATCATTCTCCACGAGATTATCAATACCAACCCCGTCAAATTCAAAATCAGAACCATCACCCAAAGCAATCATCGCAAGTATTCAAAGAAGCAAATGGAAATACCAAAATTCACCAGAATTCAAAAACCCAATGCCCCTTTTTTCACAATTTTAATCACAAGCATATTCCAGTTGATCTAAATCCCCTTCCTAAGAAAATGCTAACGCTGCCAAAGTAGAAAATGAAAACCCATTAATCTCCATAACCCAATTCTCTTTCTCGAGAACTTTCTACCATGATTTGCAATCCATCCAAAAAGCCACTTTTTGAAATTCAATCCCGACCACCGGATCATACGACCCAAATCCAGTTCAACAAAAGCATCCAGCAAGAAGGTGGAAGAGAATCCAACTTCACGAACAGATCCAATTCAATTCCTGGAAATTTCCAACACCAACTTCGTGACTCCAGATAGACTATTTCACGAAATCGTATAAAACAAAAGAAAGAGAAGCAATAGGCAATGAAAATCTACGGCCCGAAAGAAATTACAGGGAAAAAGTTCAAAACTCATACCAGATTTCAGCTCCAAATCTCTTCTTAGTCCATCATCTTCCGAAAAAATAAAACGATTTGCCGGAAAATCCTCCACCTGAAAAAACGGTTTTTCGAATTTGTGTTTGCGAAGGAAAAGGTCGAGCAAAGAAAAGGAGGGAAAAACAAAAACGATTGCGTTGGGAAAACAGAGCGTACGAAATGTTTGCGTTTGGTGGGAACGAAAGAAACGAAAGGTAGCGGATTAGGTGCGGCCCCGGACTCACCCAAATTGGTACGGCCTTTACACTGGGCCTACATTAATGTATGTATTATAAATCCACACCGTCCATCCGTTTTTCCAGATCATTTTATGTTATTATGCTTTAAAAAATAAGATACAAATCTTCGGTAGACCATATTATAATAAACAGTGGTGATTGAACGCCTCACCATTAAAAACATCCTAGGACCCACCATAATGTTTCCGAAATGTTTATTTTCTATCCAACCTGCTTATAAGGTCACACAATCCTGGATGAAAGGAAACAAAAAATATCATCTTGATCCAAAACTTTCGTGGCCCTCAATGGTTTCTTTAATGGTCAATTACTACCATTTCCTATGGTATGGTCCACCCGAGATTTTGATCTTCTTCATTTTTTATCCGATACCATATATTAATCTGAGAAAACGGATGGACGGCGTGGATTCGAATACATACTTTAAGGTGGGCCCCACAGTAACGGCTGCACCGTCTCGAGTTAAGCCGGGGCCGCACCTAATCCACTCCCCAAACGAAAGGAAGCAGATTGCGTACTGCCCCGCGGCCCCGCCTAGACGCAAATCCGTCCACATGCTCTCCAAGAATTAAAAGGATTCAGAGCACGGTTTGCCTAGTGACGCTGCCACTAGCTACTTCGGTGCTACGTGGTCCACCATAATCTATGTATTTTATCCGCATCGTCCATCTAGTTTTACACGTCATTTTAATAATTTATCTTATAAATGATAAATTCGGCATGTCAAAATCTCAGGTGGACCACACAATGGAAACTAGTAGTGATTGAACGTCTACCATTAAAAACCTCATAGGGCCCACTGTAATGCTTATTTAACAACACCCTGTACATTAGGCCATACCGATATGGATGAAAGCAATCAAAAAAAGTAGTCAATGAATGTAACAAAGAATATTGACCCTTCCTTGAAAACAATAAATGACTCTAACACATCTGAATACACATAATCTAACTAACATTTACTAATACATTTTTTAATTTTAATTGTTTTCGGTATATGCAATGCTCACGAATATTGACCATTCTCTATAAACAATGAATGACTCTCACACATGAATGCACATAATCTAACTAACATTTACTAACACATTTTTTTAATTTTAATTGTTTCGGTATATGCAATGCTTATATATATATATATATATATATATATATATATATATATATATATATATATAGAGAGAGAGAGAGAGAGAGAGAGAGAGAGAGAGAGAGAGAGAGAGAGAGAGAGAGTCATGCTCCCCTGCGCACCAATGATTGCACACGTGCCATGGGTGTCTAATCTGAACGGTCCATGTGATGCGGAATCCCATGAAACCCCATGTGACAAAATTTCACCCCGATCTAAAATTCTGGTGGGCCATAGCAAAGAGAAATGCAAATCAAGAGAGGAAACTGTTTTCATTTTTCATGGCCCATCGAAGTTTTAGATCAAAGTAAAACTTGGGCCCGGGGGGTTTCACGAGGTGTTGCTTCACATGAACGGTTCAAATTTTGGATCCCTATCACGTACGATGGGTTCTCAAAAAAGTTCGTACATAATACGTACGAACTGGTTCGCAGGTGAGCGTTTCCGTGTGTGTGTGTGTGTATATATATATATATATATAAACTTTTAAAATTAGTAATTAAATGATGATCGAGAAGTACCTTTATACCTCGTTCACTCATGTGGCCTAAATGTGCATGCCACAAACATGTCAATGTGGACTCCGCTACGAACATTGCAACACACTTTGGTAATAGTATTCTCAATCAACTTATAAATATTTTCACTCCTCTATACTTTCATAAATATGGGTGTCCCTTTTGAAACCTTTAAGACACCTTTATAACATGTGAACTTACACTCGAGTGCACGTCAAGCTCCTGAAAAGATCAATTTTTTTTTCAAATTCAGAACATGCCTCACATCAATCAAAGTACCTTCCACCCCATCAAATCACATCCTGATGCGAACCAAACCAATTCTGACCATCTTACAAGCATGATCATTGCCCATAAGAATTAGGCCACCGTCATATTGTTATATATGGTGAACCAATTTCAATAGGGATACATAAGGTACGATACTCCCGTATCCAAAATTCACTCTTAATAGAAGCAATTATTGGTCTTAAACACTAATAACATATCACCTCCACCCGATCCTTCACCGGATTCCACTAAATTGGCTTCATTTAGCGAATCATCTGATTTATCCTCCTTATAAGTTTTTGGATATTCACAATCATTTTTCATATATCCCACCCTCTAACAATTCCAACACTTCAACTTACCTTTGTCATTCGACTTAGATCTTGATCGCGATTTTTTATTCTCTCGCTTAGACTGTCTTCTCCGAGTAAACAATGCATCTGTAGAAGTACATCCGCTTCCGCTTTTCCTTCTCAACTACTTCGACTTAAGGGTTGAGATAACGGTTTCGACGTCCAAGGTATCTCTATCATAGCACAAAGTATCAATCAGCCACTCGTAGGACTCCAAAAAAGACGTCAATAAAATTGGGGTTTTGTCTTCTTCATCAATCTTCACCTCCACACTTGTCAACTTGCAAAATAGCTTGTCGAAGATATTAATGTACTCAAAAATATCTTACCCTTCCACCATCTTCATAGTATAAAACTGTCTCTTCAGATATAGACGATTGGTGAGCGATATCGTCATGTAAATACTCTCTACCTTCGTCCATAATCCTGCAATAGTCGACTAGTTGATAATATTATAAAGGACTTCATCGACCAAGCACGATTGAATTATGTTAATCACCCTCTTATCAAGTTTGTCTCAATCATCTTCCTTTATAGTTTCCGGACGATTCAGTTTCCCAAAGAGTGCATGCTGCAACCTTTAGTGAATTAGGAGAGCTTTCATCTTCAACCTCCATAATTCAAAATTGTTTTTACCTGTAAACTTCTCTTTCTTGAATTTCACATTCGATTCCATATATGCAATGTTTATAGATTCAACCTAATACCTCAACCCTAAGCTCTGATATTACTTGTTGGGGTGCAACAAGCTTTAATACTGCTTCTTGGGCGCAAAAGCAACCTTAGATATAAATCAAACAAGCAATAGAAAAAGAAAATCTAAGCAAACACAAAGAACACACTAATTTTACGTGAAAATTCCTTGCGGAAAAAAAAAAATCACGGCACAAAGCGACGATCAATCCACTATAATTAAAAAGTTACAAGAGATGGAACAACTTACCATAGAAAACTCTTAATCTCCTTCAAAACTTTTGAGTCTCATTTCTACATATGCCCTAATCGCAATTACGAACGTACTTATATTATGTCATACAAGATTAATAAACAAAACCCGTACTTACGCATTTCGATCAGTCAAACCAAGTATAACATTCAGTCAGACCGGACAAAACCGACATTCCTCAGTTGAACCGAGTGTTGAACCAAAATCACGCAAGACATCACGACGAGCAACTGGCCAAAACAAAAAAAATTTCAGTTGAACCGACAGAGGCTTCGATCGAACCAAAATGACCTTCTCAATGTAAGATTAAAGGCACTCGGTCAACAGCGTGCACCATCCATGATTGCCTATGATATTTGTGTGGGGGAATGAGAATACAGATGAATTTAAGTGAATCCCATCACCATGTCCTTCTGCAGCTTGTAGTTTTTGTTAGGAGACCGCGGAAGCACACGGAGATTAATCAAATGAAGTAATCTACTCACACCAAGCAAGCATAATGCAAACACTCCAAATTTAACGTGGAAAAACCTTTGTAGGAAAAAACCACGGCACAAAGTGACAGATAATAATTATGAAAGCAAAAAATTACAAGAGAAAAAAGATTACTAGATCCGAACAACCTCGAATCAATCCTAAGCTACACCCTTGAAACACTAGAACGGATTTGAAAGCCTTAGATACCTCTCAATCCCAATTACACCTAAATATATAGCCTTTGAAAGAATCACAATCAAAATCGAAAACAAATCCTGCAGATTTACAAATCTACTCATATCGTTCGATGGTACTTTTGATGGGTTTTTGATGTCATCGAACTTAAACTTCGATGGGTCTTTGATGTCATCGAACTTAAACTTCGATGGCATTGAAACGAATTCGATGTCATCAAACTTAAACTTCTATAGCATCGAACTGACTTCGATGTCATCGAAATAACACTAAAACTGTCCAGAGACAAAACATAAGAAAATTGGATTTTCTCGATTGCATCGAACCATCTTCAATGGCATCAAAATTAACACTCAATGTCATCGAACACTCTTCGATGTCATTGAAATAACACTCAATATGTCCAACAATCAACTGAAAAAGAATTCAAAAATTCTTGATGGGATCGAGCAGCTGTTCGATGACATCGAAGAGTGCTCACTGTTGATGCCATTAACAGACCCATTTTTAAATAGATTTAAGACATCGAAACACAACCGTTTACCCAAATCAACCCACACCCGGACCACCACTCCTAATTAGGGGTGCACACGGGTTGGTTTGGTCTGGTTCTGGGGTGAAACCGGAACCGAACCGTTCCTAACGGTTCTGCCATTTTTGGAACCGAAATTGAACCGTTGGTACCCTGGAACCGAACCGTGAAAAACGGTTCGGTTACGGATCGGTTCCACGGTTATGGCTAGCAATGTGGAGACTATAACGTGGTGGGCCACCTCAATCAAGCTGGGGCACAACCGATAAATGGTCTAGATAAGACACCATCAAGCGACATCTCCAATAGACTTCAACGCACCAAATGTAGAAATCGGTGAGCTGCGATTGGTAGATGTACCAATATCCTTTTCCATTAAAACAATAAAATGACGATTTCCAATCTATATCTAATAACTTCAAAGATGGCTAATAAATCGTGAAAGAAAGAAAAAAAAAAAAAAAAAAAACCTAGAAATCTTGAATTTACATAACCAGAACCCATCTGAAGGGGTAAAAAGCAGGCACATACACAAAGAGAGAGAGAGAGAGAGAGAGAGAGAGAGAGAGAGAGAGAGAGAGTGAATCCGGACCTTTGATTGTTGTTCCACTAGAGATCGGAGGAGGGTTTGTTGTCTTGAATGATGTTGTAATCGAGAATAACCCAACCGTCGTCTTGAAATGGGTCCATCTCTCTCTCTCTCTCTCTCTCTCTGAAGGGAAAAAAAAAAACAGAAAACCCAGCTTCAAGGATTTCGAAGGAGTGGGAAGGAGCAGAATTTGAAAAGTTTATTTCCTTTCTTTTACTTTTCTTCTCCCCCTTTTCATTGCATATATGGGACTGTTTTAGGATACAATTACGAGGATGCCATGTGATTTAGTTGAATGACGAAAGTACCCCTACCAACTAACGAAGAGAAATGCCACTGAAATTAAAGAGGGAACGGTTTAACAATTCGGTTCAATCGGTTCGGTTTGGTTCTACATGGCCGTAAACCGGAACCGATCCGTATCCAACGGTTCTTAAAATTTTGGAACTGGAACCGGAACCGGTGCTTTCTAGAACCGGACCAAACCGGACCGATCCAATGGTTCAGTCCGGTTCCACTGTTCTACCGGTTAGATGTGCACCCTACTCCTAATAACCCATTTCTTGTCATAGCATGGCATGCACAACCAGATGGCGCGAAAATGGAGGCACCTTGCTCGGTGGACAATGAGGGGTGTGGTAGGAGTCGAAAATTCGAAATATTAGCCGGTTAAAAGAGGATACCGGACGAGTGAGGGCATGCAAAAATGGCGGAAGTAGAAAGCCTATTCATTTGCCGTTGTAATGGCCATGGTTGGTCTCGAGTAAAATGAGGAGACGGGAGAAATGGGGGTGTGGGCATCATGCCTAAAGTAATGTAATGAAAGCCGGTCCGAAGAGAAGATGGAAAAGCTCCATCTCTCTCGCTTCAAATGTCTGTGTGCCTGCAAAAAGAGGAGATGAAGGGAAGAAAGTAGATAATGGTCAGAAGGGCAGCCATTAGAGAAGTGATATATGTAATGGGTCAGTTGTGGGTGAACATCTTCCCACCGAAAACCCTCATGGGTCATATCCAGAATCTTTTAGAATATGCGCTAATCTTCTCTTGATTCGAGCTCTAACAAGCGTACGATGGTAATGACAACACACTCCGACGAGGCAACCGGAGTCGGCGGAGTTCCAATGTTTTAGGAAATGATGATAGTATGACGACACACTACAGGCATCCCGACCGAACGAGGATTCCCACCGACGCTGGATCTATGTGTTTTATAGGGAAACGGATTGGCTACTCGGCCAATGGCTGGTGGTCGGTGCTCTGTGGGCCCACTATGATGTATGTGTTTCATCCGTGCCATCCTTATAGATCATTTTAGGATATGAGACCAAAAATTAGGTATATCCCAATCTTAAGTGGACCACATTACAGGAATCAGTGTTGAATGAACGTCAACCATTAAAAACTTTTTGGGGACCATAAAAGTTTTGCATCAAGCTGATATTAGTTTTTTCCCTTCATCTGGGCCTTTATGACCTAATCAACAGATTGGATGTCAAATAAACAGTACAGTGACCCTTAGTAGGATTTCAATGGTGGATATCCAATTACTATTGTTTTCATGTGGTGTGGTCCACCTGAGATTTATATCCCCCTCATATTTCTCATTAAAATTTAAAATTATCTTTAAAAATGGATGAACGGCATGGATGAAACACATACATCATGGTTGGGGCCACAGAGCACCGAACACCACCCACCGGGCTAGTGGCAGGGGAGTAGCCAAACCGTTTCCGTTTTATCCGTGCCATCCATCTAGTTTTTCGGATCATTTCAGGCCATGATCCAAAAAAGTGAGATCCAAAGATAAAGTGGACCAGACCATAAGAAAACAATGATGATTAAATGTTCACCGTTAAAATTTTCGTAGGATTTATTGTATTGTTTACTTACCATCCAACCTGATGATTAAGTTACACAGACCCAGATGAATCATCCAAAACTTCTGTGAACCTTGAGAATTTTTTATTGGTATAGCGTTTAATCGCAACCGTTACCTCTGATGTGGTCTACATGTCATTCCGATCTGCCTCGTTCTTAGGATCATAGCATAAAATGATCTGGAACAATTGATGAACGACATGGATAAAGCACATTCCTCAAGAGAGGGCCACGTAGTACCGTCCAGTAGCTACTTACAGCATCAGCAGGTAATCCCTGACCATCCAAAAACGCCCAAAACCCATTATTCCGGACGCGGATTTTCCCAAGGATGCTGGGTGGGGCCCACCACGATGTTTGTGAGAAATTCACCCCGTCCATCCGTTTTACTAGATAATTTTTGGATGTGTGACCAAACCTAAGGTGTATCCAAAGCTTAAATGTGTCACACGAGAGAATTGGGGAAAGAAAATCTGACCATTGAAACCTTCATGGGCTCCACCTTGATGTTTATATGCTATCCAAACCGTTTATAAGATCATTTCCAATGGGATGAAGTGAAAACACTGAAAACATAGCCTGATAAAAAACTTTTATGGCCATAAGAATGCTTTAACGGTTCTCACTAAATGCTCACTGTTTCCTCTCGTGTGGCCCACTTAGGTGTTAGATACACCTCAGTTTTGGTCGCTGGTCCTAAACTTATCTAGTAAAACGGATGGACGGGGTGAATTTCTCACAAACATCACTATGGGCCCCACCCAGCATCCTTCTAAGCTTACTTTCCAAAAAAAAACTCCATGCGAAAGCCTTTCGCAGGAAATCCGCGTCCCAAGTCGATGTTGGAAAAGCTCTGTTACCCTGCGACGCCCTCTATCTATCTTTCCAACTCATTTTGAGTAATGAGCCTCTCAACGAGACAGATCCAAATCTTAGGTGGACCACAGTAAACAGCTGTGATTAAACACCCGTCATTAAAAACTTTTTAAGAGGCTACAAGATTTTTGGATCAAGTTGATATTTGTGTTTTTCCTTTATTCATCAGGTCTGTGTGACCTAATCAACTTATTGGATGGCAAACAAACATTACATTGGACTTTGGAAGTTTTTAATGGTGGGCATTAACGGCACATTTGGATAGTAAGTTGCTCAAGATAAGCTACTTATTCCACCGGTATTTTATCTTAGTTTCTACTGGTTAAGAAGATAAATGTGTTTGGTAAACAATATAGTACTTACCACCTTCTCCTCCCTTTCATCTCTCATGATGCCTCTCTTAAACAACTTATGAAAAGTAAAAAAGCTAAAAATTAAGTGAACTGGTTATGACCTTTTAAGTAAAAAATTTACTTATAATTAGTCATAAATCAAACTTATATGAAATAAGTCACTTATCTACTGTTGTCAATAGAAAAAGTAACTTATTTTGTGGTATCCCCAAATGGGTCCTAAATCACATGAAACGTAGTCGGCATGAGATTTGGACGATTGATTATTATCCTCTCTAATCATAGCTAGTGCCGACAATCCATACTTTCTATCTATTTTGATAGGTAATAAGCGCAAAAATAATCAAGAGAAAGGAAGCATTAGTGACAATGATGCCCACGGTTGAAACCTTCCTAGGTCCCATTGTGACATTTATCTTCCATCCAAATTGTTCGTAAGGTCACATAGACCTAGATAATCGGAAAACATAAATATCAACTTGATCGAAAATATCTGTGGCCCCTAACAGGTTTTCAATGGCAGGTAGATATTCAATCCCCATTGTTTTCTATGGTGTGGTACACTTGAGCATTCAATCTACCTCAATTTTATGCTCAATATGCTTAAAATAATATATCAAAATGGATGAACAACGAAAACACATACATCACAGCGGGCCCCACAGAGCCCCGCTAGGACGGTCCATCTTTAGCTAGGTCCTGGTGGGGGTAATGCCCGGTATGCCAGCCATTGAATATCGGAAAGGATCATACACGGTGGCTGATACAGTCACTATTTCTTTTTCAGAGAAGCGTCACTTGTAAAATATACAAACCACCTAAAAAGTAGTCCACGTCATGGTTGTTAGTTGAAGTAAAAATGAGGTCTATCCACTCGGTCCACACTAGTACAATGAATTACACTTGTTGGCACTCAATTTGTTTTGGTCATGTGTGGTATATGCGGGTGTGTTAGAACTGATTGTATGACTCGATTCAAACCAAACAACTTGACCCCGAGTTTCAAGATAGGCATACAAATCAAATGCAATCATATGACTGAGACCTAAGAAGATATATTGCCTATTCAGCCACTCGTAAGATAATTATAAGATAATCAAGCTCTTATCAGAGGGTGGGTTTTTCCTCCAAATATGGGTTGCACGTTGCCTTCCGTACGAAATACTTTTATAAGCGAAAACAGTCAAACAAAAAAAAACAAAAAAAAAACTTATGATCGATATGGAGCAATTGTAAGATGTTTTTTTCTTTCTAAAAGATGAATTAATTATATTGATACCGGGAATAGTCCAACACAAAAACATAAACTTGGATTATACCTAAAGATTGCCGCTACTGGATTATGATCAAAGATTAGTGCCATTATAAACATTTTCCGTGACTATCTCTCATGCATTTCTTTCTTTATTTAATGATTACGGTAATTGATTCCTCACCACATTGATCCGTCATATCCTTACTTCTCTTCTTAACATGTGTCCCTCAGACCATTCTTTTTGCTCGACTAATATTCACCTCTAGGCTTCTAGGCTGTGCCATGTCATCAAATGTCGTGTATCATCATATTAGCTAGCTGTAATTCCATGAAAAGTATTTTAAATATCTTTAAAAATCTTTCAAATCTTTCACACACTATACATTTCCTTTGCAATGAGACATTTTCTTTTCTAATTGATTATCTCATAAACAATTTAAAAAAAAAAAAAAAAAAGTATAACAACACCTATTAATCATACCATCACATGTTCATTGGATTTGACATTATGTCCAAATTGTCCATTGGATTTGATATTATGTCCAGAGCAATGAGTGAATAGGACTGATTTTCATTTCAGGTCATGATTACAGTGTGCCCACATTTTGTACAGATTAGATATACAACATGTAATACATTAAGGTGGCCCTATGGTACATGAATTGTCCATGCCCATAGGAAGTTTCTCTGGTTGTAAGTTGTGTGGGCCAACAGAGATGTAAGTCACGGATCCACACACCAAGACCCTAATAGGACCAAAGTCTTAAAAATAAGGCAAATCCAAAACTAATGTGAGCCACACTAAATAAAACAATGGGAACAAAAATGTCCATAATTGAAACCTACTTGGAGTCGACCGTAATGTTTATACGCCATCCAAACCATTCATGAGATTATTGCCACTCAAATAAACTATCGGCATAAATATCATCCTGCTACAAAACTTCTATGGACCCCACAAAGTTTCCAATTGTGGGCATTAATTCAATCCGGCCCCTCTTTTTCGTGTGGTATGGCCCATATGAGTTTTGGACATACTTGATTTTTAGAACGTGTGAATGCTTCCATACGCAAGCGGACGCACACAACCGGCCTATGATTTCTGCTCCAATGCTTTATAAATTGGAATAGTTGTTGTTTCCGCTGACCGAACCGGAATCGTATACAACACATGCTTTACCAGCTGTGTAAAGCACCCAATTCCTGTAGAGCCCACCATGTTTTAAATTTAAATCCACTCTTTCCATCAGGTGAGAAACATTATTTAAACCGCACATACTAAATATTATCCCAATAAAATCTATGATGGGACACACCAATGGGAACAATGTAAACCTCTGCTACTGAAACCTCTAAAAGTTCATACGGTGTAGCTCTCCTGATATTTGGATCAGGCTGATTATTTTCATTTTCACTTCATCCTCCTGAGTTACATCTGTTTGACGGGTTTGATGAAAGATACCATTGTGGCCACACACACAAATCTATGATTAGTGTCTCATCACCGTTGTTCGCTACAGAGTGGCTCACCTGGTTTTTGGTTTTACTGAATTTTTTTTCTAGAGGTCCTAGATTGAGTGAGTACCTGATGGACGGAGTGGATTTTACATATAAGATAAGATGGGCCCCGGCAATCTTGGGTGTAAAACAGGTGTTGCGGAGTAGAGGACTCCGGTCCGTTTATGGAAGCTGGTTATGGTGCAACTAGCTGCATGCAGGGCTACCGTGGTGTGTGTATGGAACCCAACAGCATGTTGGCCATCGGACAGATTTATGCGTTCCGGACTCGGGTGATATAGCTTTTCAGTCTCTCATCCACTATACACGTGGTATGCATGCGGGGCAATCTGGACCGTCCAAACTGTTATCTTGCACAAAATTCCAACTGATTAAACAATCTTCTATACAATTTTGCTTACAGAAGTTGAAACATTGAGAATTTCATTCTTAAATAGTTACCGTCCATGTGATAACAAACAATCAGATGCGTTGTGGTTCATCAGCATGGTTTTCAGCAATGCTACATCCACTATGGTTATTACCGTTTTGTACTGTTTCAATTTCCAAAATGGGAACTGGGTGGAAATAAATAAATAAATAACTAGCCAGGCAGGTAGAGTACCTCGCCAGGACGAACGCTGATTGCGGGCAGGAGCTTTGAGTGACCACCATGATGTATGGGTGTTATCCACACCGTCCATCCATTTTTTGGTGTCATTGCAAGATTCAAGACTAAAACCGAGGTAGATACAAGACACAGGTGGACCACACAATGGGGATTAATCTCTTACCGTTGAAAATTTCATGGCGGCCACGAAAGTTTTCGATCGAGCTAATATTTGTGTTTTCTCCTCATCCATGTCTATATGACTTTATGAATAGGTTGGATGGAAAATAAACATCATCGGTGGACTCTAAGAAAGTTTCAACGATGAGAATCATTATCACTGCATCTTCCGGTGGTGTGGTGTACTTGAGCTTCGGGTCTACCTAAATTTTGGTCCTATTTTATAAACTTCCACAAAAAAATGTGTTTTATCCAAGCCGTCCATCCATTTTGAACGATCATTTTAGGGAATAGCCCAAGAAAGGACGCAGATCGAAGGCTCTAGTGGACCACACCAAGGGAAGCCATGGTGACAAAGACTCCCACCGTTAAAACCTTCCTAGGGCCCACTGTGATATTTATTTTCCATCCAACCAGTACATAAGGTCACATAGATATAGATAGGTCGCATAGATATGTATAAAAGGGAAAACATAAATATCAGCTTGATCCAAAACTTCTGTGGTCCCCGGGAGGTTTTTGCGGTAGGAATTCAATCCTTACTGTTTCCTGCTGTGTGATCCACTTGATTCTTTAATTTTATTCCCTTTTTTGGGCTCATGCCCTAAAATGAACTTTCAAAATAGATAGACGGCTTGGATAAAACACATATATCACGGTGCCCCCACAAAGTCCTTAATAGAAGCATCCGTCTCTAGATTGGTCGTGGTGGTAGTAGTACCCAATCCGCGCCCAGCCAGGTAATGTGCGTGCGTGTGTGCACTAAAAGTTGTTCCTCGTTGAACCAGTACCCATCAACAATCCAGTCAATCAATATGAACCGTCCATTAGGTCTAAAGCACAGTCGATTGGCCAATATGCAAAATAAAACAAATAAATAAATCAACCAAGAGATGACCTATCCATCTGAGACTTTCCCACCTTCTCATTATCCATCACTTTTCCAGGTCATGGATAAGACTGTTAGGATTATCTGATCAAAGGTCTCTTTAAGACCATAGGCAATCCACAATGGGACCCATCAAATGGATGGATCAGCTTATCAATCGGATCTGTTTCTCCATCAACAAGCTTGACCATCCATTTTACAGGATGATGATTGGATTGGTAATCATTTGTTCAGGACCTCTTGGAAACAGTCCAGATCGACTATTGGACGACCGTCAATATCACTACGCGACTAGGAGCAGTATAACTCAACAGTGCTCTTGGAGCACAGGTTTATTTCTCTACTTCAAATTATTATAATAATCCATTTCTATAAATTATTAAAACAAAACTCTGTTAAATAAGAAAACGTATACTAGCGACGCATACTAGCCATACATCATATATATTGCCATATCTCAGTGTGCTCTGGAAGCATCCAAACCCTTCACCTTGACCTGATAATCTCTCCTTTCATGGCCAATGAGAGAGCATCCAAACGACACCCACTCTCCACTCTCGCCCCAGGCATGGCCACTGCCCTACTCCCAACAAACCCACCCTCCCCAACCTTAATCTTCCCAAACTTTACCTTCCCTTGCTCCCCTTCATATATGTGCCCAAACAGCGCTGCCTCTCTCCCCACACACCCTCCTTTCTCAATCTCCACCATCTCAGGGTTCAAAACAGCCCCCATGCTGTCCACATACACACCTTGGACCCACCCCACATCTGACCCCATGAGCTTCATCCAAACCCCAAACAGCACTGACCCACCTGCCATTTCCATGAAATACTCCCCCACCAATGTCCTCAGTGCCTGCCATATAGTGTCCATGAAGACCTCTTTGCTCCAAATCAGCACCATTTCACCTTCTTTCTTCTTCCCCACCAACACCCATTTGGCTACAACACAGATAAATCCAGCCAGAATACCTGAGGCAACCCAGAACAAGGGCAGAAAGTAAAGCAATGGGAGTTTCTTCAGCTCCTTCATGCAAAGAACCCAGTTCAAAGGACCAAAAACTGCCAATCCCAAGAAGAAATAAGGGAGGAAAGTCTGTAGAATAGGTTGAGAGAATGCAGCCCATAAGGTCTGGTACCACCTCCTCACCAGTGTCACGCCTCTCACAGGTTTTTCCGTTGAGACCGCCATCATCGGGCAGCCAGAGAAGTCAACTTTCGTGTCGGATTGTTGGTCCAAGAATGCCCGCCATGCTCCCGGGAGCGGTTTGCCGTTGCGCATATGCTGGCATATCTCATAGACTAGCGAACGGCCATGATCAATGGATGCGCTCTGTGAGCATGTCGTGGCACGGATGATGTCCACCTCGTTGCTACGGAGGTATGGATTGAACTCTAGCCTTTCCGACTCTTCTACAGTGAGGCTCCGCTCGATCGTGACCTGACCCACATCGATGAATGGGAACTCGGCCTCATCCCAAGCACGGGTGCAGTCAAGGGCCACTTCACGGTCCGCTTCATCGCATGGAACTGGCCGCCATTGCAGCTGGAAGACATATTGGACGCCACCAGGAGAATTGACACGGCGGAGAAAGTCATCAGCAAGGAAGAGCAATGGGCGAGTATCGTTCTCATCCCTCGGGATAGCACCAGTTTCCGGTGGGAGTATCCCTGTTGGCTGCACCTCCCCTGAATTCTCACCGATCTGGCTGTCAGCTGGTCGCAGCTTGAATTTCACGTACATCTCCTGCCCATCTGCACAGCGTAAGAGCCGGCACAAATTGGAATAATAATGCAGCTCAGCATAAGAGTCAGCCCGCCGGAGGGAAGTCCACACAGCATCTCGGATGTGTGGAGTCTTCAACACATGTGCTTCCCTCGCATGCCCAGAGATGAGCCATGTGGCAAAGTCGCCAATCGTGCGCGCATAGAATGCCTTACCCGTCTTCAACGTAACATCAAGAAGCGGAACCTCATCACCCCCGTCTGAAAGGATCCGTACCGCCGCACCACGTGCATCGATCCTTGCATCGTCATCAGCGCTCAAGCTGTTACTGTGGCGGATTACAATCGGATAACATTTTCCGGCACTGAAAATCTTGTGATCTGGCAGCCCTGGCAAGTCATCAAACAACTTTAGAACGCCCCTCCCGCTGACTCCGATCCGGTGGAAGTACCTTGAATTGACTTTCATGGTTGTGATGGCTAAGTTCCTGGCTAAATTTCCGACAACCTTCTTATATTTCACATCCATCTCTTCAACCCTCTCATCCAATGCATGCATGGTGTTCTTCACCATGACAGGAGTGTCAGACCCCACGTAGATGCCACCCCTTTGAAGAATCGCATTTACAGGAGCAACTGAAAGCGCACCAAGAATAACGTCATTTTGAATAACAGAGCCAGGTAGAACGAGGCTCTGGCTCCCAACCACTGAGTTGTCCTGCACCTCTATTTCCCGGCAAAAGAACCCGCTCGACGAATAGAACCCAGCAATTATCCGGCTGAAATCGCCCAGATGAACACCATCACCAATCGAAATCAGGGCTGGGTCCGTGACAGGGTTGATGGCTCTTATGGAACAATGCTGACCAATCTTTGCGCCCAGAAGGCGTAAATAAACACAGAAAGCTTCAGTTCCCGAGAGGAGTTTGGCGAATCTAGCATGGCAGGAAGTGGTTACCCGGTGACGGAGCCATGTTTTTGAGATTGTCTGTCGCGATTCTTGTGTTCTGTCAAGGAATCGGGTCAAGATGCAGGTGATGAGGCTAAGGATGAGCCCATGGGCCACATAGGCAGTGGCAATGGACAAAGCAAAAGCTGCCACATTAGATGGGGTTGCAGCAAAGATGTTGGCATAGGCAGCAAGGACAGCTGGAAGCCAGTGGAAAGCTCCAGCAATGCAGAGGAAGGCAAAGTGTTGAAGTGACGGAGAATTATGAGATAAATGGATATAGAGGAAGTAAAGGATAGCTGCAGAGAGGGAACTGAGGAAACCGACCGCATAGATGCCCATGAAGTGGTAAAAAGGAGTAAGTTTCTCTGGGAGCTCTGTGTGCATTTCGCCCTGCAATTGGAAGGAAGAACGGGTTTCATCAGCGGGTTTTTAACACTCGCATTCAGTTGAAAGACTGAGGATGCCCATCTTTTTGACGTTTATAACAGATACAGAAAAGCAGTAACTGAAAAAGCTGAAATTTTGAAGTTATAAGAGGTTTCTTCAGATGCATACCTTTCGAGCTTTACTGGCCTTTTGGTTTCCAAACATAGTTTTTCCTCCCTCGGTCTTCTGCAAGGGAAGAACCTCGGCTCCATCACCCAAAATACTTCCTTTCTGAATCACAGAGTAAGGACCAACCGAAACATTCTGACCAATCCTCACTGGCAGGAAGCTTAAAACTCCATCCCTCACCTCATGACTTTGAACCATCGCCCCTTCTGCAATCACGGCTCCATTTCCAATCGAAACCAGAGGCGGGTCCGTAATATCGACAGTGTCGAGCAGAACCGACGATCCAACCTGAGCTCCAAGCATCTCAAACCAGTAATTCAGGAACACCGTTCCTCTCAGATGGACAGCCAGAAATCTCCCAGCGACTTCTTGGGCCTTGTAAAGAGCCCACCATTTCACAAAATCCATCGACCAGATGGAGACTTCCGGCATCAGTGCATAATTTGGTTGTAGGAACGAGTTCCCGAAAATGGATATACAAATGCAGGTGAGCAACATGTAAAGCATCCAAGCAAGAGGAGCCAAAACCAGAGGAATCAGATAATTTGACAACAAAGCTTTGCCTATCATGGTATGGTTAGTATAGAGCAGCCTCAGAAAAACAGAGGTTGATAGATAGGCTGGTAGAATAAGCATGGCAGAAGTGTAAATGAGAGCTAGGAGTTGGAGAAACCCAATACCCAACTGCCGGGATCTCGAAACCAAGATAAATGGTCTGACGAATTCTGTCTCAGACTCAAGAAGATGGGATGGAGTTGTGTGGGGCTGAGGTTGAGACTTCAGAAGCACATTCTCTGAGAAGCTCGCCAAATCCAAAATGCAGGTTGCCGTGAAAATGTCTACAGCTCCAACTGGAACTCCGAGGTAATCCGAGAGTTTCTGAGCTGCTCTAACCACACCAATCGAATCAATCCCGTAAGAAACCAGGCTCTCGGTAGCAGATATTTTTGCAATAGGAATCCCTGTTTGCTCTGAAACGAGTCTTCTCAAGAATTCCGTTATCTCATCCTTGCTCTTACCAACAATCTGGGGAAGAGGGGGAGCTTTTCCTAGAAGAGTTCGGGGAGTTTTTCCCTCCTTACAAGTACCTGTAGTGAAAGATCGAAGCAAAGACCTTTTTGTAGGAACAGGATCCATAGCCGAACTCAGGGTCCCATCTTGAAATTGTTTCAGGCACTCAAATCTCTTTATCTTCCCTGAAGTCGTTTTAGAGATGGTCCTGGGCTTAATCAACTTGACAGAAGATACGGAGACCCCGTGTTCTTCCGCAACACGGGTTTGAATTTGTTCGACAAGCTCCTTACCAACAGGCTTGCCTTCTCTGACCTCCGCAATGACAACTAGGCCGACCTGATCAGAACTTTCTGGGACGGAAATCCCTTTTGATGCCAAAATTTCCTCTGGAACGCCGATCACAGCACAGCACCCAGGGCGTAGAGCTTCAGACGCGCTTTCGACTGTCTTTTCCACATCAGCAGCATATATATTTCTTCCAGCAACAATGATAAGATCCTTTATTCTTCCAGTAATGAACAGATTCCCCTCAAGAATTCTACCCAGATCTCCTGTCCTGGTGAATTTCTTGCCAGGATGATTCCGAAGCATATTGCCGAATGTTTTCTGGCTCAGTTCTTGCTTGCCCCAATACCCAACTCCAGCACTTGGACTGCTGATCCAAATCTCCCCCTCTTTTCCATACTCTTCATTCTCTTCACCAGTTTCCGGATCCACGACTCTGATATCAACATCCGAATCCTCAGAATTCACATACCCACAACAGACTCTGCCCTGCCAATCTGTCAAGATTGGCTTCCCTTCTCCAAATGCGCAGCTTACAAACACACAGTTCTCAGCCAAACCGTAACCTGGAGCCATCACATCTTGAGAAAGGCCAAATGAACGAGCGAGCTCGGCAAACTTTTTCAAGGTCGTCTGCCTCACTGGTTCAGCTGCAACCATGAGAAAAACCATGGAAGAAAGGTCGTAGCTCCAGGTCTTATCCTTAGCGGACTCTAATCTTCTAACAACAAGCTCGAAAGCAAAGTTGGGCCCTGCACTGTGAGTTGCTCGGTATTTGCTCATGGTCTGAAGCCATAGAAGTGGGTTCTTGATGAATGTCATCGGGGAGAATAGAATTGCAGAGCCACCACTAACCAGAGCCGTGAAAAGGCCTCCGATTAGCCCCATGTCATGGTACTGAGGAAGCCAACTGACTAATACAGTCCTTGAGGTGCTCTTATATCTTCTCCGCATCAACTTCACATTGTGGATGAGCCCTCCGTGAGTGATCATCACCCCTTTTGCATCGCCTGTTGATCCCGAAGTGAACTGCAGGAAACAGAGGTCATCTGGCTGAGGCTCAGATTGAGCTGAAATGCCTTCCATGAGATCCACTGTCTTGGATTCACCATGAACGTTTCTAGAGTTCCTGATCCATGATTCCGTGTGTAGCCATGGAAGGTCAGGCCAGCGACCTGAAGATCTCCCATTGTTCTTCCCCAATAATAGCAGATTCCTTACAGAACCTGCCCTAACGGCTGCATGATAAGACGCTGTAGATAGAATTGCTACAGCGTTGCATGATTTGGAGATGTTTTCGATCTTGAGAAGTGCCTGTCCACCTCTCTGAAATGGATCGGGGGGAAGGACTGGAACTGGCAAAACTCTAGCTCTCAGACACCCAAAGAAGGCATCAACGAAGTCCAGGCCTGGAGCATGGACCAGAAGAACTCTGTCGCTGGGCTTGATAATTGGTTTGCGGCTCGTTAAGATCTTATGAGCAATCTGTGATGCATTGGCATGAAGCTCACCATAAGTCCTCTTGTTCACAACCTCCCCTTCATCACTGATCCAAGTATAGAGAGTTTTGTTAGCCGTGATCGGATGAGTACCCCAGAACTTCAAATAGCTGTCTAGAGTGGAGAGATCAGGATATTCTAATCCTGGGAATTCCTTCAATTCTCTTGGATAACAAGCCCCATGATTGGAGTACAATGGTAACAATCTCTGCAGAAACATGTAGTCCACAGTCAGTATACTGATTGATTTCTAGGATGTAAAGCTTTGACATTCTAAACTCTGATCTATTTGTTTCTAATTTGCATTTCCAATGGATTCTGGCCTTAGGCTGATGAATTTCAATTTCAAATTACCTTAACATATGGAAACAACGGTGAAGCACCTTCACTTGCAAAGTGCTTGCAGGCCATAGCCATTGCATAAGATGAATTTCTCTCCGTGAGCTCGAATGCCATAAGTCCGCCTACATAGTAAGTATTCTGCGAACCTTGAAGTTCAGACTCCAACTTCTCATAGAAACCACCCTTCATATCTGTATAGCAAAATTTCAAAACATCAGCATGTCAAAGCTGAGAGAGGACGGATGAAATAAATGCATAGAGAAACAGTAGACAGAAATATATTGAGCGGACCTTCACTTTTAACATGCGGAAAGTACTTAAATCGGCGTTGTAAAACCACTTTCTCAACCTCTCCTCCCATATTCTTCACCACAGCAGTAGCAAGCTTGATAACTGCCGGTCCCATGATATCTCCAGAGTTACCATAAGACCAGAACAGGAAAAGATCCGTATCTGCGTAGAATCTCTGCATTGCCACTGGATGACCAATGGTAGCAGGATCCTCCATGAATTCACTGAAGTAATAAAACCCCATCGGTATATGTTCAAGTCCTTTGATCTTGAAAACGGTGGTATAGTAATCTATGGTCTGTACTTTATGGAATAACTCTATCTCAAGCTCATTCATATCCATTACCTCAGCTTCTACAGATGCCAAAAGAATAGAACAGTTCTAGTTTAAAACATTTTAAAACAGAAAATAAAAGCCTGTAAAAAAAAACCATCAAGTTTAAAACTCACCAGCTGAAGCTAGAGAAGGAGATCTGTATGTTCTTCCATTCTTGAATGGAAGAGCACCCGACATAATGATCTTATCAAACTCCAGAACCTCATTTTCTCCATTAGCATTCTTGATGTTTATGCTAACACCGTCCAAGCCACGTTGGACAGCCAAAACTTCTGTGTTGCAAAGGACTTCTATCGGAAGAGACTTGCTAAGTCTCTGCCATACACTCATGTATCCTCCTTTAAAACGCCGAATCTTTCCAGCCATGGACGTCCGGGTAAATTCATGAATATAAGCATATGGCATGTCTTGAACAAACCCATAACCCGAAGCAGTGTATCCATAAGCCACCGATTTCGGAACAGATTCGAACCCATGAAGCTTAAGAAAATCGGGAGTTGGGTCAGACGCAATTTCGCTCACTGCATGGATTCCAATCCGACTTGAGCTCTTTGCCTCATCCTATGAAGAAATAAAGATATAGACTTAGGTCTTCAGCTCCCAAATTAAACAAATTCATTGGGATTAATGCTAATATTTATAATGGATAATAACCTGGATTTTTAAGGTTAGTGAGATGACAGACACGTAGTCATCTGCCACTTTCATGTCCTGATACTTTCCAGTAGAAGCATCAATGAGTGCAAACTTGTGGGAGTCCAGCTCTTCAAGTTCACATCCCAAATCCTTGGCAAGGTTAAAGAGAACAGGGGCACTGTTTGCAGCAAGAACTTGACCTCCCAGATCATATATCTTACCTGTAAAAAAAGAAGAAGAAGAAGAATAAGAAAGAAAGAAACGAAGAAAAAATAAAACTTACAGAAGAACCAAAATGGTAACAGATAATATGGGACAGTAACGTAAATCCCCTACCTTCTATTTCAGCAGATTCACACATTCCTCCTACTGTTTGGTACTTCTCCAGCACGGTTACATTAATGTAGCCAAGCCTAGCCAGTGCATAGGCAGCAGACAAGCCACTTGGTCCCGCACCTACTATTCCGATTCTCGTGTTCACAGTTAAGCATGGATGCAACTTGGAGAACTGGTCGTCAAGTGATTTCCCAGTATCCATCCTTCCACAATTCAATCCCCTCAGTGGCAGAACCTGTTGAAATCAATTAAATAACAGGGTGAGCACCAACTGTAGAAATCAATTAAATAACAGGGTGAGCACCAGCATTCCCCCTTCAAATCTATCTATTTTCATACTACTTTTTGTTTTTTTCCCAAGGGCCTAAGTTCATAGCAAAACAGGCCAGGATGAGGATATGCCATGCAAACATATTGTCCTCCAAGTACAAGAAAGCCTAACTCAAACGATCTCAGCTTATGGGAAATTTCGCCTATGAACTTCTGTCTTCTTCTTACGTTAGAGCCAAAGACTTGTACAAACCCCAACATCACTCAAACAATCATAATTTCAAAAAAGACAGCCACAAAAGACAAAATTCTAACAATTAAACCAAAGCTCCTACTTCAACCAAGACATTCTTGGGTTGGGAAATTCGCCCAAGTAGAATCAGCTGCATGGAGAGGAAAATTTTCCACTAGAAAAGGGGTACCAATGAAATATTCGTGAGGATCAAATGCTGATGCAATGCCAGACAGAAAAGGCCACGTCAGAATCATCTGAAACTTAAAGAAATCAACCTAAAAATAGTCATTCCCTTTTGTCTTCTCTCAGTTGGCATCTTGAAAACCAGAGTTTTTGTAAATTCAAATTTCACTTTAAACAACAGAAAAGGAAATCTCTGAAAGACAAAATCCTTATGTTCAAACCAAACCTCCTAAATACCATATTCAAAAGACCATTTCAAAGTTCAAAAACTTGGTATTTGGGCATTCCCGCTTCCCAAGGCAAACAGTATGCACCATGTTCCCTTTCTCATCTCACTTGCAATTTGTGGCAGAGAGGGACAGGCCTATTGAAGCATGCACAATGTGGGTGGGATTACGTCTTCCACACCATCCATTCAAACAAGAAGGCTATTGTTTCTCACATGTGAGCCCCTCCAATTGCAATTCGATACTGCAACCAAACACACCCTAAACCTCTCTACCATTTTCATATACAGAATTTTAAGGATGCTGCATTCAAACAAGTACAAGATCTCAAGAAATTCAAACCAAAGCTCCTAAATACCATATTTAAAAGATTATCTCAAAGTTCAAAAACTTGGCAATGCGAAATTAATTCAACCCCGTGTCACTAGCAATTCCCAAGGGGTCCATTTGAGCATTCCCACTTTCCATGGTGAACAGCATGCACCTATCCATCCCTGTTCTTATCTCACTTGCAATTTGTAGTAGAAAGGGACAAGAAAATCGAAGCATGCAGAATGTGGGTGGGATTACGTCTTCCATGCCATCGCAAACAACAAGCCAATTGTTTCTCATATGTGAGCCCCTCCAACTGCAATTCGGTACAATATCATACATACCCTAAACCTTTCTACCATTATCATATACAGGAATTATAACAAGGCTGCACTCAAACGAGTACAAGAACTCCAGAAATCCAAACTAGAAATGAGACCCATTTCAGTATTCATAATTTCATATATAACCAATTAAAAACTGAGAAAAGGAAGCATACCACAAAACCAATGGCCTCAACCGACTCTGAAACTCCGCGACTCCAATTCTCTGCAAAACATCCAAACAGGCCAATGTATCATGAGTCTCTCTCTAGTTCTTTTTTGTTCTTGCGGAACAAGAGGAGGATATCGACGTACCGACCAAATATAACGGGGTTTCTTTTTTCCAAACAGGATCGATGCCAAATGGCAGACAAAGGTAGGCTTACTTCGTCGATGCCGTTTCTCCACACTCCATGGGTCAATGACCTCACGGTCGAATTTAAGTAGAGCAGATGCTCCGTTGGTCCAAGAAAAACAGGACAAAAATACACTATTCACGCAGTTACGAGATCGAGGCGAATCCGAGAATTTCAGGATTTCGAGATTTGAGATATTCGCCATTTTTTTAAGAAAAAAATACTCCTGTCCGACTGTTGAAGAATCCGTCTATCATTGAGATAATAAACAAAGATGCGGTCGTTTTCGGCATTAGAATAATTCGGAAAAGTGCCATTAAAGAAGGGAAAGAAGACAAACCCAAGCTTTTCGCGAACGAGATATGCGTCCCTGGGCATGGATCTTCGGATTCCAGATGGCGGGAAAATCGAGGCGGTCTGGATCGAGGATTTTTCTGGAGGTTGTGGCGGGTAAACGAGCGGCTTTGGTAAGGAGATTGACAGCTGGAAATCTGACGCAGCTTGCTTCTGGTTGCATGTTTGGAAGCTGTCGATCGATTTCACTTTGATATTTGAATCGATTTCACTTTGCATGTTTGGAAGCTGTCTTTCGTTTTAGGGTTTTATTAGAATCCTTTAAAAATTCAGCAAACAACGACTGTATTTCAAAACGGAATCGATTTGGTGTCTGATTTTTCTGGTTTGTGGGTTTCTACGAATTAAGTTTTTGTGAAATCTGGAAATGAATTTTCAGCCATTTTTAGGGTTTTGGTTTTCCAACCGAGGAAAACAGAAACCGAACAATTCCCGCCAAAAAGAAGCTTGTACTCGATTTTAGTTGATCTAAACAATGCCTCGGTACGGAAGCCGATTGCCCTGTGACCCGGGCACAGAGACACTCCTTGCCCTGTTCCCGGGGCTGCGTGTAGCCATGTTCTTCGTCTCAAATCCACTCCCTACATGGAATATGAATTTAAAAACAAGGTAAATTCGAAATTCATGTAGGCCATAGCACACAAAACAGTGAGGATTGATAAGCCTATAAACAAGGTAAATTCGAAATTCATGTAGGCAATAGAAGTTTTCTATCAGTATGATATTTGTGCCTATATCTGAGTGGTGATAAGCCTATAAACGGTTTGGATAGCATCAGCATGTAAACCTCATGTTCAGCTGCCCCAAGGTTTCAACGATGGGCGTTTCTGTTCCTACTGTTTCGTTTTGTGTGGCCCACCTTGATTTTGGATATAGATGCTTTTATAATCCTATTCTATTGTGGTCTTTCAAAACAGAT
Organism: Magnolia officinalis; assembly: GCA_021015155.1. NCBI lineage: Eukaryota > Viridiplantae > Streptophyta > Magnoliopsida > Magnoliales > Magnoliaceae > Magnolia > Magnolia officinalis. The sequence continues at coordinate 3,588,519 of JAJHSJ010000001.1, read as the reverse complement.
GGACGGAATGGATTTAATACGGACATCTTTGTGGACCCCACACAGCCCACAGGAATATCTTAAGCAATCCACTTCCCCTCGGCACCGTACACGTGGCACGTGATGATGATCGAGACCATTGATTCGGGTGACCATCTCGTGGATGGGATATAGACCTAAACGATTTCAAAATCATAGAGATTGGGTGTTTATAACCGTCCGATTGCTATCATCTTGCCCTGTTGAGAGTGGGCCCCTTTCTCTGTTTTTGAGCTGTCCCTTTTTCAGTCCACTGGTAGTCGGGCAGCCTTGCTTGTCAGGATAATGCCATGTGTTGTGGCCCAGGAAATCAATGGTTCCAATCAACACATACAAGTGCTACACATAGTGCAAAGATGTTTTCGTGAACGGTCCATGGACCTGTGGAGCGCTCAGGGTATACTAGCCTTCCAGATGTATGATTATAAGACCGTACAAACGCTTGATTGGGGGCACCTCGACCTTCCAACTGGCCAAACTCTTATACGAACCATGGCTCAGAATTCTTGATTGGATCACTTAATGATCGATCCAGACCATCCAAATAGTGGTTCAACTCTTGGATGTACCATGGCCCAAGTATTATTCTGATCGGACGGCTATAATTATCTGATCCATCAATCGCTGTTCTACGTTCAGGAATAAAGCAACTGTCCATATTAAGAACAAAAGAAATGTCTCTCGCCCGAATTGTTGGGTCCACCAATTGACCGGTCTCGAACGATGGACACGTGAAATTCCCATCTCATGAGATATATGGTTACTCGCAAGTAGACAAGATGTTGCGTCTCTCACATTTTCTAAGCTAAAGTGGGTCATTTATGCTATACTTCACACGCATCCACGAAAATCTAGACCGTCGAAATTGCGAGCCACATTGTCGATGGAGCATCTGGAAAATCATACTCATCGAACCATTCCAACCATCTGTTTTTGTTTTTTTTTTCGCATCTAGACCGTCGAAATTGCAAGCCACATTGTCGATGGAGCATATCTGGAAAATCATACTGATCGAACCATTCCAACCATCTGTTTTTTTTTATCGCACTGATTTGGGACTGCTGACCATTATTAGCTTAAAACCCATTTACCGCTATGATTTCCGTTCCACAGCGTGACGGACAACTTGGACGGTCTGATCCGGAAATCTACTGTGGCTTTACTAAGGCCGCAGACCTGCAGGTGCACTCGCATCCCCTCCATAGACTGAGAGCCTCTGCCATGAAAGGGTATGTTGTGGCCCATCTGATTGACTTTTCAGTGCAATTATTTAAAAATTGGCTCATCCAAGGTTTGGCCCACCAGTTGAACCGTTCGGATCACTCGTCGGCGGCAGACTAGCCCTCTTTCGGGAATGGTTTGGCTACTCCCCCTGCCATCAGCCCGTGGCTAATGGTCGGTGCTCCGTGGGACCCACCATGACGTATTTGCTTCATCCATTCTGTTCATTCATTTTTACATATCATTTTAGGGCTTGATACAAAAACAAATGATAAGAATATAAATCTCAGGTGGACCACACCATACGAAAACAATAGTGATTGGATATCTACCATTAAAATCCTCCTAAGGCCCACTGTACTGTTTATTTGACATCCAATATGTTGATTAGGTGATACAGACCCAGATGAAGGGAAAAAAAAAAAAAAGATCCGCTTGATCCAAAACTTTTATGCCCCCAGAAGGTTTTTAATGGTCAAATTTCATTCAACACTGTTTCCTGTAATATGGTCCACTTGAGATTTAGATATACCTCATTTTTTTCTCTCATGATATAAAATGATCTAGAAAAATATATGGACGGCATAGATGAAACACATACATCATGGTAGGCCCACAGAGCACCGACCATCAGCCATTGGCCGGTGGCAGGGGGAAGAGCCAATCCGTTTCCCCCGCTTTGTGCAATTATTAGTGGTTTTGTAGTCCATGCAAGTTGTCGTTCGCCCATGCTCTATCGACTGACGTAACAAGGGACCCCACACAACTCACCAGCCCCCTTTGCATGGGTGCTTCCACGTCTTTTGCCAAATGGCAGCACAAGGACGTGTATTAACACTTCGACATGTACATTTCATGCCGATCGAATACATGTGTGCCACATGGACGGAAGAGATGAAACCTTAGTCGTCAACGTGGACGTCTGAACTTATAATCGACACCGTTGACTTTTAGTTTTTCTATCACCACTAATGAAATTGGACACAGACCACGCAATACGACACTCACATTTTAACCACTGATGCTGGATGCGGAAACCATATAAACCGTCCATCACTGTTAGACCAGACACATCTCTACATCGAGTCGTTGTAGTACCGTTCATTACTATCATACCACCAAATTGTAGAAAAATAAGGGTGTGGACGTATGTAATGGGTGGACTAAATTTTCTGTTTCTATTAAAAAAAATTAAATAGACTTTGATGGTTCTATCTTTATCATGTGACATCTTAGCGTTGACCACACACTTATTTAAATGTATGGTGTGTATTACAAAGTGAAGGGAAGAAAGTGTACAGTTTCTGTGGCAAAATCGTTGAATTTTCCCCGGAGAATTATCTACCATACCACCTCCGAAACAACACTTTGCAGGTCAAGGAAAGCCTATTTGGCTTAAGAAAGTGCTTGGTTTGTTTCTTGGGACCCATTTGGAAAGACAATCTATACAAAAACAGGTATAAACCTGAAACAGAGAATTTTTTTTTCCATTAAATTATATTATTCCACGTAGGGGTGTACACAAAACGGGCTAGCCCGGTTAGCTCGCTCGACCGGCCTGAAAAAGCCCGACTCGGCCCGACGCGGAACTGAGTTCGGGTCAAGACGGGCCAATTTTCTAAGCTCGAAACCGAGTTCAAGCCGAGTTCGGATACATCCCAGTTCGGCCCGACTCGGTCCGAAACCCGACTCGCCCCAGCCCGACTCGGCCCGACCCGACCCGGCCCGGTCGGGTGTGTGTATATATATATATATATTATAACCTAACCCTACCGTCCCTTTTCCCTTTCATTTTCTGAGATCGCCTGACCCCACGGTCCCCACCAAACCCTACTCCCTCTCTCCCTGCCCGACGGCCCAACCCCACTAAATCTCTCTCATCTCTAATATCTCTCTCTCTCTCGTCCGACCAGCGGGCGAACGTTGTCTGACCACAGCCCCGCGCCTTGTAATGGGACGCGGATTACCTGCCAAAGCCCTTCCCATGAACTTGCTGTAAGGTTCGAAACTGGCCCGAACTCAAAGGTTCGAAACTGGCCCGAACTCGGCCCGAACTCGCGCCGGGCCCGGTTCGGGCTGGAGATGTTGGCCCAGTGATCAGGCCCGGTCCGGTTCGGGCCTTGTGTGGCTGTTGAACAGACCTGGACGGGCTGAGGCCAGTTCGACTCGGCCCAACCCGTGTAAACCCCTAATTCCACGTCTAATCGAGGCATGGGGTGTTTGATGTCGAGGAAGTCATGGATGACTTCATGTATATAGAGAGATGCTAACACACAACTAGTTGGACCGTCCAACTAACCATCTAATTTAAACATAAATTAATGTTAATAAATATTGTTTCATAAAGTTATTTGTAAGAGGAAAATGACTTACTAGCTTGAATACGCTCCACCGTGATGTTCATGTGAAATCTACCCCAATCATCAGATGATTCAGCCCACGCTGGGCCTATGGCCTGAAATTCAGCTCCATCCTTGTTTCAGGTGGACCACACGGTTGAAAACAGTATACAGGGAATGCTTATCCTCTAAATTGTCTCTCTAGGTAGAACCAAATTGAATCATGTGTGGATCATATTTTTTTGGGCATTAGGCCTAACTTTTAGTGTGGCATCTAATGGTTGGAGTGGATTTATAAGGCTCATTAAGGTGGGCCCTATAAAAATCAAGGGCGGATGCCTCTCCCAATTATTTCCATTGGCATGGCCTACTTCATTCACAACTGTTGGATCAGGTGTTACCCGAGTAACATAGTGGTGGGTGTATCCTTGACCATGGGGCCCAACTTGATATATGTGTTATATATCCACGCCATCCATCAATTTTAACAAATCATTTTAGTGGATTATCCAAAAAATAAAGTAGATCCAAGTATCAAGTGAGCCCCACTATAGGAAATATTGGATATTGAACGCCCACCATTAAAACCTTCTTAGGGCTATGATAATGTTTATTTTCCATCCAACATGTTGATAAGGTCATAGAGATTGGATGAAGGTAAAAGTCAAATATTAGCTTAATCCAAAACTTTTGTGCCTCAATAAGTTTTTAATGGTTAATCGCCACTCTTTCCTGTGGTGTGGTCCACTTGAGATTTGAATCTTCTTTATTTTTTGGACCATAAGCTAAAGTGAGCTGAAAAAGTGATGGATGACATAGATATATAACACATACATCTAGGGGTGTACATCGAACCGTTGGATACGTGTAACCGAACTGGAACCGTTGGATCGGTCCGGTTTGGTCCAGTTCCGGTTCCCAAATTTTCAAAACCGTTGATTACGGATCGGTTCCGGTTTACAGCCATGTAGAACCGAACTGAACCGTTGAACTGAACCATAGATTCGAATCGTTGAACCGAACCGTAGATCCGAACCGTGGATCCGAGCATTCGTTTAAAAATAAAAAGTAAAAAACCGAAGTGTACTAGTGCACAACATGCGCACCCTCCCTATTCCTCTTCGAAAGCTTCTTCGTCCTTCCCTGAAGCAACTCCCACCTCCAATTTCGCTGGCACGGGCGCCTCAATGACTCTTGGGTATTCAGCTACCATAGCCTCGAGCCTCTGGTTTTCCACTCCCATGGCCTCAACCTTCATACCCAAGAATTCGATGTGGGCCATCTTCAATTCTAAAGCGTTTTGGAGCTCTTTAAGAGCAAAACCATACTCCCGCAAGCTACAATAATGAAGGAAACGTGCCTCGAGCTCTCCTTCCCTATCTTGAAGAGCACTGACCTGGTTCTTAAGGCCATCGATCTCTTCCTCCAAGTCAGATTCATCTTTGCCAACGACTTGTCTGATTTCCTCCTCCCCAGCTTCATCTTGACATTGAGTTTGTGAGATTTTCAAAGAATCCGAACCTTGAGTTTGTAGAAGGTAGTGATCTTCTTCGACTTCTTCTTCATCGAGACCGTTCATTTGATGTTGTTGAGGTGATTGGGCTTTTCTTCTGATGACAATGGAGAAGAGAAAACCAACCAAGGTGAGAGCCAAAGGGATGCCAGCTTTTGACCAACCATTTGATAACCAGAACCGTGGAACTGATTCGGAACCGAACCGTTTTTCACAGTTCGGTTCCGGTTCGGCTCTATGGTGCTAACAGTCCGATTCCGGTTCCAAAAACTGTGTAACCGTTAGGAACGGTTCGGTTCTGGTTTCACCCCAGAACCGGACCAAACCGACCCGTGTGCACCCCTACATGTATCAAGGTGAGCCCATGGTCAGGAAACACCCACTGCAGTGTTACCCTTTGTACACTAGATCAGCCACTGAACAGTGGACTAGCAAGTAAAATTTTATGGACCCGATATGATATATGTATTATATCCACATTGCCCATCCAATTTTCCAGATCATTTAAGGCATTAGATATAAAAAGAGGCACATCCAAAGCTCAGCAGACCATACCACAACAAGGAGAATAATAACGCCCCATCGTTAACACCTTATTGGGCCCAATATGTTGTTTATTTGTCATCCAACTTATTCATAAGGTCATGCAGACCTGGATGAAAGGAAAAAAACACAAATATCATCTTGATCCATAACTTCTTTCACCCCAGCAAGTTGTCAATGGTGGAGTTTTATCCTCGCTGCTTTTTGTGGCATAGCCTACTTAAGCTTTGGATCTACCTCATTTTTAGGCTCATGCCCTAAAAAATGTTGTGAAAAAATAGATAGATGGTGTGGATATAACACATGCATCATGGTGAGGCCCACTTAGCTTTGACACGTTAACACAAATTTGGAAACCAATGCTCACCCTTCATCTTTTGACATGGCCCATTATGATGTATACATAAGATCAACTCTGATCATTAGATGTGCAATTTCATGTTAGGCTCAGGGCTTTTAAAAAAGGTTGATCTGTAATTCAAGTAGACTATACCAAGGGAAGCAATTTGGAGGATAAGTTTATCTTATATACTGTTTTTAATCATGTGGTATTCCTTGACCATGGTTGAGGCTGAGTTCGGCCCCTTGGTCCAACATGGATCGACTCATCTGCTGGTTTGTGTGGATTTCACATTAACTCCACTGTGGGTCCCACCCAAGACACAAGTCATTTTCCTCTTTGAATCAACTTTCTCAATAATTAGCATTAATTCGGCAACTAGTTGCATGGTCCAACTAGTATGGCCTTAAGTTTCATGTCATATATATATATATATATATATATATATATATATATATATATATATATATATATATATATATATATATATATATCTGTGTGTGTGTGGTGTGTGTGTGGGGGGGGGGGGGGGGGGGGGGGGGGGAAGGTACTATGCGCTCTACTCACGAGTTCGTCCCATGAGGTCGAGTTGTGTAGGCCCCACCGTGATGCGTTTCGAACATCTACCCCATCAGTCAGATGCACCCCATCGTGGGCCTAGGTCTCAAAAATCAAGTCAATCCGTGACTTTTGTGGGCCACACCACATACAGAAGTGGAGAGGGGCCGTGCACCATTAAAACATTTATAACCATTTTTGAGGGCCCACCGAGATGTGGTTTGCAAATCTGATTTTATTTTTGAAATTGTGGGGGATTGTTGGTGTTTTTTAGAATAAAAATAAATTTCAAAAATAAAAATTATTTGTAGAAAGTAAATAAATATATTAATTATTTAAACTTTTCATAAATAGTGTGTATAGCCAGTCGGTAAGATAAGGAGTTTTTGCTTATGCAACCAGGGTTCGAATCTCCTCAAGGACAGTGCGAAGCACCGTCCGCGCGCGCGGCGTGGGCTGTAGGGCTGCTTGGGCGCTTTTTGGCGCTTTATTAGGCGCACTTAGCACTTGGCACGTTCGCATCGTCGCAAGGAGCTAAGAAAGCCTTAGTCTTTTTAGCACTCGGTTCAAATTTTTTGGGCCATGGTACCCTGATGTTTTATTACCTTTTTTTGAGAGTAATTATGACATGATTGTACATGTGGCACCTATGCCACGTGTCGTTTATGTGGATACAGTTTTTTTCTGTTGGATAACTGTTTCTGTCTGAATGGGTACAGAAATAACTGCCATAGGACAAGAGTCATGTCCTTTCATGTAAAAGCAATTATTTACTGTGAATGGGTATGGATTTCTTGAAGAGGCTCTTTAACACCTCTTCAGGAAGAAATCCATAACCTTTCAAATGATATAAATCCTGGATACTATAATCCAGAAGAATTGACTCAAAATCCTTACGATTATATCATCTTCTGTGCAATTACTCTCGATTTAATCTCTTGCTGAATTTTTTCTGAACGTCTTAAGGCATATCGGTGTTAAAACTAGAGATCTGTTCAACACTTAAATGTGCAAATTTTCGTGTTGAAAATTGGATTGAGAGTTCATTGTATCCTAAAGACAATTTGCAGATTTCCTTCATTTGCACTTGCTGGAAATTCTAGAAAAAGGGCAGCAAATCTGTCTTGCGAAATCGACTATTCAAGTCGAGCCTTGAACCTGATAGATCTAATCGATTTCTTCCATCCTTCGTTGTGAATTGCTTATACTAACAGATATAACAGATGTAACATAAGTTATATTAACTAGAACCTTTCTCCTGAAAAGCATTGGATATTTATACAAAAGTTCGTGGCACTTTGATGATCACCTGAGAAGAAAACTAGGGCAATCCCCACCAGACGTGGCTTCATTGGATTCCTGACTATGGGGCCCACCGTAATGTACCTGTCTTATATCCAATACGTATGTATAGGCCAACATTTGGGTGATTCGGATCAATGACCCATGCATTGGGGTAGAGATGGGCACACGAAACATTTGGTAACTGGGGCCCACCCAGAGATGATTCATCAAATTGATGAATGTATACCCAATATAGACTTGCCACCTGGTAGCCCATCTCCACATCAAAATGCTGTCCTGGCTAGCTGGATTGTATTAACTATATTTTTAATCAACTGGAATTTGGACTATAGTTAGGGGAACTATATATTGGACGGTCCTGATGGACGAACACTTCAATTGATTGAATCTTGGAAATAGCAGTCAAACAAAAGGAACATGTTAAATAATGAGATTATGGTTGGAGAAAATGACCACTGTAGACAAAACCTTTTACCCAGCGGTTTCTATGAGAGAATACAAACTTTAGTTACTAATCTAGACTAGCACGTGCGGTCAGCGACTTTGAGGACGAAACTGCCCCTCCTTTCCACTGCGAAGACGAGCGCGGACGCTCCTCCAACAGAGAGTTGTACGAACGGCTTAAAAGAGATCAAAGTTACGTGGCCCCACAGCTCTATATTTATTATATCCACAACGTTAATCCATATTTCGAGATCATTTCGGAGCATTATCCAAAAAAAAAATTAATATCCAAAGGTCAACTGGACCACACCACAAAGAGCAGCGGTGAAATTGATTTTCACCATTAAAAATTTTGTAGGGCCCACCATAAAATTTATTTTCCATCCAATCTATTCATAAGGTCACAAAGGCCTGTATGAAGAGGAAAAACAAATTTCTTAATGATCCAAAACTTCTGTAACCCCTAAAAGGGTTTCAATGGTAGACGTTCAAATCACCACTGCCTTTTACAGTGTGGTCCACTTGATAGTTTGATCTGTCTTATTTTTCGTCTCAAGCCTTAGTATGAGCTCTCCAAATAGATGGACGGTTTGGATATAACACAGACCTCATGGTGGGGCCCATAGAAGCAATGAAAATTTTATAGGAAAAAAAAAAAAAAAACAAAATCTGCGAATCATCGCGGATTCCACGATTCCACCGCAGGTTGCTGTGGGATTTCGGGATGGATAGTGGAATCCGCGATTAATCCCCAGTCAAACGAAAGCAATGGCTACGGATTATAACTGTAGTGGTAGCCGTATCCTATATACTTTTCCTTTTAAATTTTTTTTTTTTTTTTTTTTGTTTTTTTTTTTTTTTTTTTTTTTTTTTTTTTTTTTTTTTTTACATTTAGAATTTTATTCTACCTACATTTTTCTCTAACACATATTTATATAAATATGTATATATAAGCATATAAAAAAAAATTTCTCCTTTTTTCATTTCTTTCTTTATTCATATAACAAGAATATCTTTTAAACCAAAATTAGTTACTTGACGTACCATATATGATTTTAGGGCTGAAAGTTGGGCGGGTTCAACCCGACCAACCTGTGACCCACCCAACATTGGGTTGGGCTTGGGCAGGATGTATCGGTTTGGTTTTGGGGTTGGGCCATACAAACACCAGCCCGATAAAACTTGGAAACAGAATCGCCGGGATTGACCATCAAATGCATGGAAATGACCATGAAGTGAAGGGAATTGACCGTGAAGTGCATCGAAATGACCGTGAATCTAAACGGAATCGTCGGAATTAACCGTGAAATGCATGAAAATGACCATGAAGTTAAGCAAATTGACCATGAAATGCGTGAAAATGACCGTGAAGTGCATAGAAATGACCGTGAATCTAAACGGAATCGCTGCAAATGACCGTGAAATGCATAGAAATGACCGTGAAATGAAGCGAATTGACCATGAAATGCATTGAAATGACCATGAAGTGAAGGGAATTGACCATGAAGTGCATGGAAATGACTGTGAATCTAAGCGAAATTGTCGGAATTGACCATGAAATGCATGAAAATGACCGTGAAGTGAAGCGAATTGAATGTGAAATACATAGAAATGACTAGGGGTGCACATCGAACCGTTGGATCCGTGTAACCGGATCGAAACCGTTAGATCGGTCCGGTTTGGTCCGGTTCTAGGATGCTAACGGTCCGGTTCCGGTTCCCAAGTTTCCAAAACCGTTGATTACGGATCGGTTCCGGTTTACGGGTATGTAGAACCGAACTGAACCGTTGAACCGAACCGTGCTAGAACCGTAGATCCGAACCGTGGATCCGAGCATTCGTTTAAAATTTTATTTTTAAAAAAAAAAAAAACCAAAGCGTACCGATGCAGAACATGCGCCCCTTACCTATTCCTCTTCGAAAGTTTCTTCGTCCTTCCCTGAAGCAACTCCACCTCCAATTTCGCTGACACAAGTGCCTCAATGACTCCTGGGTATTCAGCTACCATAGCCTGGAGCCTCTGGTTTTCCACTCACATGGCCTCGACCTTCATACCCAAGAATTCGATGTGGGCCATCTCCAATTCCAAAGCGTTTGGAGCTCTTTAAGAGCAGAACCATACTCCTGCAAGCTACAATAATGAAGGAAACGTGCCTCGAGCTCTCCTTCCTATCTTGAAGAGCATTGACCTGGTTCTTAAGGCCATCGATCTCTTCCTCCATTCAGATCCGTCTTTGCCAACGACTTGTCTGATTTCCTCCTCCTGGCTTCATCTTGACATTGAGTCTGTGAGATTTTCAAAGAATCCGAACCTTGAGTTTGTAGAAGGTAATGATCTTCTTCGATTTCTTCTTCATCGAGGTCATTCATTTGATGTTGTTGAGGTGATTGGGCTTTTCTTTTGATGACAATGGAGAAGAGAAAACCAGCCAAGGTGAGAGCCAAAGGGATGCCAGCTTTTGACCAACCATTTGATAACCAGAACCGCGAAGCGATTCGGAACTGAACCATTTTTCACTGTCCGGTTCCGGTTCGGTTCTATGGTGCTAACGGTCCAGTTCCGGTTCCAAAAACTGTGGAACCATTAGGAACGGTTCGGTTCCAGTTTCCCCCCAGAATCAGACCAAACCGACCCATGTGCACCCCTAGAAATGACCGTGAAGTGAAGGGAATTGACCGTGAAGTGCATCGAAATGATCGTGAATCTAAAACGGAATCGATAGAAATGACCGTGAAATGCGTGGAAATGACCGTGAAGTTAAGTGAATTGACCGTGAAGTGAAGGGAATTTACTGAAAATTGAGCGGGACAAATTGAAAATTGAGCGGGCCAAACTGGAAATTGAGCGGGCCAAACTGGAAATTAAGGGGGACAACTGGAAATTGAGCGGGCCAAACTGGAAATTGGGCGGGCCAAACTGGAAATTGAGGGGGACAAACTGGAAATTGAGCGGGACAAACTAGAAATTGAGCGGGCCAAACTGAAAATTAAGCTGGACAAACTGTAAAATGAGCGGGCCAAACTGAAAATTGTCCCCCTCAATTTCCAGTTTGCCCACTCAATTTCCAGTTTGGCCCGCTCAATTTCTAGTTTGGCCCGCTCAATTTCCAGTTTGTCCCGCTCAATTCTGGAAATTGAGTCGGCCAAACTGAAAATTGAGCGGGCCAAACTGGAAATTGTCCCCCTCAATTTCCAGTTTGTCCCGCTCAATTTCTAGTTTGGCCCGCTCAATTTTCAGTAAATTCCCTTCATTTCACGGTTAGTTCCATGCATTTCACGGTCAATTCACCTACCTTCACGGTCATTTCCACGCATTTCACGGTCATTTCTAGCGATTTCGTTTAGATTCACGGTCATTTCGATGCACCAAAACATAGAACCAGGTCAGGCATATGTATTTATTTACTACATGGTCTGAAAAATGAAGCAGATCCAAACCTCAAGTGGACCACACAATAGGGACTCAATGCCCACTATTAAAAACTTCTTAGGGTGGGCATTCAATGAAGCCTATAACATTATGGTGGGCCCTAGGAATTTTTAAATGATGGGCATACAATGAAGCCTATAACATTAAGAAAGGTTTAGAAGAAAAAGGAATTTGCATTTATAGATGTACAAGACATACCTTGAAAAAACTTGCAATAGCCTAACCTTCATAATATGTAGTTTAACAAAGTAGAAACATCGATCATCTTCCTCTTCCCCTAAAAATAACAGAAATCCAAGACTAGTTGCCAAACTCTGATTTGTAGAAAACCAAAATAGAAAAAAGAAAAGAGTCAAGAAAGACAGAACCTCCAGTCTCATACACCTTAATGTGGCAAATTGCATACAAATAAGCATTTCTCAGTATTTTCTGTCACTTTGAAACGGAGATCATTTGACATCCATCTTCCATTCCACAGACCTCTTGACAATCATTTTTGATTTAATGACCATAAGTTCATTACCATGATATCAATGACCATGATAATGTTTGATCTAAATCAAATTTATAAAATCAAGTCGGTCTAGACTTTCTATCATACAAGTCCCACGTTGGATTGTCCATATCCTTTAGGAATCACTCTTATAAGACAATCCTAACCATCCAACAAATGGCCGGTGAAAAGATAGCCTATATATGTTTCAATTCAGTTGCTAATAATGGTTCATCCATCATATGTGGGCCCCGATAGCTGGACATCGAGAATGTCATTCTTACAAACACAATTTTCTTATGTGAGAATCTGCAAATACATAAGGAAAAAAAAAAAAAAAAAGTGGGATCATGTATGTATCCCCTTGTTTTAACTTATGATCATGGCTATCAGTCCATAAATACTTACAGGACCAATTCAATTTTTTTTCTTTTGTCAAGCAATGGATGTCCCGCTTGAAAGGAATTTGATTACATTATGTTTGCATTTGTAATGTGCAAAATGAAGATTTCTGATCTGGTTAGCCATAACAGAGCATTTGCCTGTTTACCCTCAAGCCATGATGAATGTTCATTTGTGAGGAATACTTCCACATTTCTTGTGGCACTTGGAAACTGATAGGAATTTCTGAGATATGGTGGCTTTGTTTGCAATAGTAATGGGTGAGATTAAAGAATTTGATTGTAACTTGTGACGAATCTATAGTTATACTGATGCATGAATCAGTAACATTTCCTTTTGTCAATTGAACACCACCCATTTCAATGTCAGTTACAGTTTCATACATAATGAACTATCTATTTTTCTTATTTTTTCTTTCTGAGAGTTGCATCTATTTTGTAAAAGAAGATCAAAATCACATACCATATTTGTCAGATCTTAAACAAGATAAAAATTTAGTAAAAGATACCAACATACCTCAAAATAAATTTGTTATTGCAGTTAAACTTTTCCTACTCTATAGAGGATTTTCCAGTATATTCAGTGTATCTACTATTTCAATTTCAGCCTTAACGTCCGCACCCGTGCTAGGTGGAATCGCAAAAGCTGCGATTGGTCACCGGGCTTTGGCTATAGCTACGGTTATAATCCGTAGCCATAGAAAAACCGTAGCCAGAGGTTCCTGATTTTTTTTTTCTTTTCTTTTGCTGTTGTAATCCCCACCCCACCGCCTTTTGTGGGTCCCATCATGAGGTCTATGTTATATCCAAACCGTCCTTCTATTTGGAGAGCTATTATTCAAGGTTGAGACAAAAAAAAAGATAGATCTAACTATCAAGTGGCCACACTGTAAAAGATAGATCTAACTATCAAGATAGGTCTATGGTTGACGCTCATTCAACCTGTTTCCTGTAATGTGGTACACTTGAGATTTGGATAACCTCATTTTTTTGTCGCATACCATAAAATGATATGAAAAAATATATGGACGACATGGATGAATATAATACATCATGGTGGGGCCCACAACCACCGACCTTCCGCCATTGGCGGGTGGCAGGGGGAGTACCCAATCCGTTTCCGTGAAAGGAGGGGTAGTTTTGTCCTCAAAGTCGCTGTCGTCGCTGTCCGCACGTTCTAGTCTAATTTGGTAACTGAAGTTTGTATTCCTTCATAAAAACCGCTGGGTAAAAGGTTTTGTCTACAGTGTCATTTTCCACTTCACCGTCATTTTCATGCATTTCATGGTCAATTCGCTTCCTTTCACGATCATTTCCAGCGATTCCATTTAGATTCACGGTCATTTCGATGCACTTCACGGTCAATTCCCTTCACTTGGCTGTTAGATGGTGGGTGGGCTCTTGGCATGATTGATTTGAAGATCCAACGGTTGCCTACCTTCTGATGAGGGTGATTTTATTCTTATTTTTGTGAAATGGGCACTAAGGTGGTCATTCATAACCAAGAATATATAAAAAAAGATGAAAATTCTGTTCATATTGGAAATGCATTTATCAATCCTGATTAGGAAAAGAGAATATAAATGAAATTGAATTACCTGATTGTCCCATTCGGTTCTCCATGTAAGGTAAGATAGTACAAGAGTATGAACAACCGTGCCGAACAACATTCCAATCTAAATCTCCTACAAATAAATAACATAATTAAGAAAACCAACCTCCTATTGCTGCATTTAGCAGTTTTTTTCCAAGCAGTCATTTGGCAGCACAGATTCTTGGAAGTTAGGATTTTCAATAGTGGATTTTTGAACAACATTCCAAACAACCGTGCACAAATAAAAACCAAATCAAGATGCATTGAAAAAAGAAGAAGAAGAAGAAGAAAACCAAAAGTTAAGCTTATTTGATTATCTATCAGATTGGTGGAAATTTATTGGAATGGCTAAAAAATGAAAAATATCCAATGGTTCAACAAACAAGCATCAACGAATCAGGGGCTAGGACTGCTCAACTATTCTGATTTTCAGACTGTAACTTAGCAATAGTGGTTCCAAAATTTAGTTGGTTTAATTTGAATTATGAATGCCACAACCATCAAGAAAAACCTAGATGGGAAAAGCAAAGAAAGAGCAATTTTTGAAATCCAAGAGGTCTCTCTGACCTTCTGCCCTCTCTCTATATATTTCACAGCAAAGAGCTCCTTATTTTTTTAAAACCTATTGGTACATTTTTTAAAACCTATTGGTACAAAGACCTGAATGAAGGGAAAACGTACCTAAATAAGACTTTAATTTCACTACTAAACTATGAAGGTGCCCCAAAAGAATACTTTATGGATCTTCTGAGGAATGCTTTGAATGATGCTCAATTTCCAGTTAGTCTCGCTCAATTTCATAATTTTCAGTTTGGCCCGCTCAATTTCCAGTTAGGCCTGCTCAATTTCCATATGGCCCACTCAATTTCCAGTTTGTCACTTCAATTTCCAGTTTGGCCCGCTCAATTACCAGTTTGGCCCGCTCAATTTCTAGTTTGGCCCGCTCAATTTCCAGTTAGGCCCCCTCAATTTCAAGTTTGTCACGCTCAATTTCCAGTTAGGCCCGCTCAATTTCTAGTTTGAATTTTCCCATAATTTTCCTTAGTTGAAATGACATTGTGAAGACACTCAATAGATAGTAGGTGAAACGAGTTTAGGCATTGTAAGCAGTTCCTTACCCATTACACTATACATTACATCAAATTTAAGCACTCCCTAAACTTAAAACCCGCCCTAGGAGTTAAAAATCAAAATTCGCTAAGAAATCTCATATAAGCGTCGCTGAATGGATATTGCATGATAGATAGCGTCGCTGAATTTAACAAGCAACACAGCCTAGAGCCTCTGGTTTTCTACTCCCATGGCCTCAACCTTCATACCCAAGAATTCGATGTGGGTCATCTCCAATTCCAAAGCATTTTGGAGCTCTTTAAGAGCAGAACCATACTCCTGCAAGCTACAATAATGAAGGAAACGTGCCTCGAGCTCTCCTTCCCTATCTTGAAGAGCATTGACCTGGTTCTTAAGGCCATCGATCTCTTCCTCCAAGTCAGATCCGTCTTTGCCAACAACTTGTCTGATTTCCTCCTCCCTGGCTTCATCTTGACATTGAGTCTGTGAGATTTTCAAAAGAATTCGAACCTTGAGTTTGTAGAAGGTAGTGATCTTCTCGACTTCTTCTTCATCGAGACCGTTCATTTGATGTTGTTGAGGTGATTGAGCTTTTCTTCTGATGACAATGGAAAAGAGAAAAACCAGCCAAGGAGCCAAAGGGATGCCAGCTTTTGACCAACCATTTGATAACCAGAACCGCGGAACTGATCCGGAACGAATCGTTTTTCACGATCCGGTTCCAGTTCGGTTCTATGGTGCTAATGGTCCGGTTCCGGTTCCAAAAACTGTGGAACCGTTAGGAACGGTTAGGTTCCGTTTCACCCCAGAACTGGACCAAACCGACCCTTGTGCACCCCTAGAAATGACCGTGAAGTGCATCAAAATGACCGTGAATCTAAACGGAATCGCTAGAAATGACCGTGAAATGCGTGGAAATGACCATGAAGTTAAGTGAATTGACTGTGAAATGCATGAAAATGACCATGAAGTGAAGGAAATTTACTGAAAATTGAGCGGGACAAACTGATAATTGAGCGGGCTAAACTGGAAATTGAGCGAGCCAAACTGAAAATTGAGCGGGCCAAACTGAAAATTGGGCGGGACAAACTGGAAATTGAGCAGGCCAAACTAGAAATTGAGCGGGCCAAACCGTAAATTGAGCGTGCCAAACTGAAAATTGAGCGGGACAAACTGGAAATTGAGCGGGCCAAACTGAAAATTGAGCGAGACAAATTGGAAATTGAGTTGGCCAAACTGAAAATTGAGCGAGACAAACTGGAAATTGAGCGGGCCAAACTGGACTACGTGTCAAAATTCTACGTGATAGGACAATATTAGCTTTTCTGTTTTGGTTTACCATAGACGGTTCATGGTCATTTCCACGCATTTCACGGTCAATTTGCTTAACTTCACGGTCATTTCCATGCATTTCATGGTCAATTTCGACGATTCCGTTTAGATTCACGGTCATTTCAATGCACTTCATGGTCAATTCCCTTCACGGTCATTTCCATGCATTTGACGGTCAATCCCGGCGATTCCGTTTTCAAGTTTTATTGGGTTGGTGTTTGTATGCCCAACCCAACCCCAGAACCAAACCCGATACATCCTACCCAAGCCCAACCCAATGTCGGGGGTCATAGGTTGGTCGGGTTAAACCGGCCCAACTTTCACCTTAAAATCATATATGGTACGTCAAGTAACTAATTTTGGTTTTGAAGATATTCTTGTTATATGAATAAAGAAAGAAATGAAAAAAGGAGAGAATTTTTTTATATGCTTATATATACATATTTATATAAATATGTGTTGGAGAAAAATGTAGGTAGAAATAAAATTCTAAATGTAAAAATAAAAATAAAAAGAAAAAGAAAAGTACACAGGATATAGCTATAGCTACGATTATAATCCGTAGCCATAGCCTTTTGTTTGAATCGAGGATCAATCGCGGATTCCGCTATCCATCCCCAAATCCTATTGTGCATAGAACATCCCCACAATGTTCTATGTCTTCTACTACAAGTTTTATGTGTTTATATCGAAGAGCCATTGTTTTATGTTATGTTTGCAACTTTTCAGCTTTTGATTGTTTTATGTTAAATTGCCAGCAGTTACACCATCCAGGCATTGCAATGCCTAGTAATTGAAAAATCCAATGCATCTAGATGCCCCCAATTCAAATGATCCTGAAGTAATCTCACATAGTTTTGTTTCTTAAAATTCTAAAGACTTACCTTTATAATTGGTAAAATTGGAGAAGCCTATATTGGTGGGTATTTTGAAAGTGGCTTATTTCCCAGGGTATTCATTATGTCAAAACACAGTTCTAATGTACCTAAAAAAATGCTATGACCAGTTTGATATTTGCCATGTTTCAGGACTTGCACATTTGTGTAAGGACAATAGATTTTCAAGCTTTTAGAGTTTATTAACTACTCCCAAGAGCAGTTGAAATTGGCAAAGCTAGCCCTTCTCTCCTTGTTCAGGTCTGTTCATGGCTCTGGAGGTGGATGTCTCACTCAATTTCCAGTTTGGCCCACTCAATTTCCAGTTTGTCCCGCTCAATTTTCAGTTTGTCCCGCTCATTTCCATGTTTGCGCGCTCAATTTCCAGTTTGACCCGTTGAAATTCTAGTTTGTTCCGCTCATTTCCATGTTTGCCTACTCAATTTCCAGTTTGGCCCGCTCAATTTTCAGTTTATCCCGCTCAATTTCTAATTTGTCCAGCTCATTTTCAATTTGTCCCGCTCATTTTTCCAGTTTGGCCCCTCATTTTATAGTTTTCCAGCTTAATTTTCAGTTTGGCCCGCTCTCTAGTTTGTCCCGCTCAATATCCAGTTGTCCAGCTCAATTTCTAGTTAGTCCCGCTCAATTTCCATCCCGCTCATTTTCAGTTTGTCCGGCTCATTTACAAGTTTGCACGCTCAATTTCCAGTTTGGCTCGCTAAATAGAATTTGTCCCTCTCATTTCCAGTTTGGCCAGCTCATTTCCATGTTTGCCCGCTCATTTTCCAGTTTGGCTCGCTCATTTTACATTTGTCCCGCTCAATTTTCAGTTTAGCCCGCTCAATTTCTAGTTAGTCCGCTCAATTTCCATTTGTCCCGCTCAATTTTCAGTTTGTCCCGCTCATTTCCATGTTTGCGCGC
The DNA here is from genome assembly GCA_021015155.1 of Magnolia officinalis. Classification (NCBI taxonomy): domain Eukaryota; kingdom Viridiplantae; phylum Streptophyta; class Magnoliopsida; order Magnoliales; family Magnoliaceae; genus Magnolia; species Magnolia officinalis. Next base: position 3,570,122 of record JAJHSJ010000001.1, on the reverse strand, counting down.
TCAATTTCCAGTTTGACCCGTTGAAATTCTAGTTTGTTCCGCTCATTTCCATGTTTGCCTACTCAATTTCCAGTTTGGCCCGCTCAATTTTCAGTTTATCCCGCTCAATTTCTAATTTGTCCAGCTCAATTTTCAATTTGTCCCGCTCATTTTTCCAGTTTGGCCCGCTCATTTTATAGTTTGTCCAGCTTAATTTTCAGTTTGGCCCGCTCAATTTCTAGTTTGTCCCGCTCAATATCCAGTTTATCCAGCTCAATTTCTAGTTAGTCCCGCTCAATTTCCAGTTTGTCCCGCTCAATTTTCAGTTTGTCCGGCTCATTTACAAGTTTGCACGCTCAATTTCCAGTTTGGCCCGCTGAAATATGGAATTTGTCCCTCTCAATTTCCAGTTTGGCCAGCTCAATTTCCATGTTGTCCCGCTCATTTTCCAGTTTGGCTCGCTCATTTTACAATTTGTCCCGCTCAATTTTCAGTTTAGCCCGCTCAATTTCTAGTTAGTCCCGCTCAATTTCCAGTTTGTCCCGCTCAATTTTCAGTTTGTCCCGCTCATTTCCATGTTTACCCGCTCAATTTCCAGTTTGGCCCGCTGAAATTCTAGTTTGTCCCGCTCAATTTCTAGTTTGGCCCGCTCATTTTCCAAGTTGTCCCGCTCATTTTTCGGTTTGTCCCGCTCATTTTCTAGTTTGTCCCGCTCAATTTCCAGTTTGTCCCGCTCAATTTCCAATTTGGCCCGCTCAAATTTCAGTTTGGCCCACTCAATTTCTAGTTAGTCCCGCTCAATTTCCAATTTGGCCCACTCAATTTGCAGTTTGTCCCTCTCAATTGGTGACCACGGCGGTGCCCGCAAAATCTCAATTATTTTTATCCAATTTACACATTGAAATTATTCTTTCATGGATTTTCAGACAACAATTATCTCAAAAGATGAACTGGAAACAACTCTAGAGGGGGCTTTTATGAGCAACAAGACTCTACTAATTGTTGTCATAAATAGAGCATATGCTGAAGAGAAGGGCATGCTAAATATTTTCATTGAAATCTTTCGGTTAGGCGAAAATACCGAGTTCTTGCTTGGTCACCTCCTCCTCGACGCTGTCGACCAGACATCCTTTGATCGATGCAATCTCCTACACCTACATTGCTACAAACTTGTTACGGACGATGTAGATTTCACTGGAGAGAAATTATACATGTCGGGTGATTTTATTAAAATGATGTGGAGGAGAACTATCTTCCTTGCTGATGTTCTTAGACGTGGTTATAACTTCATCTTCATAGTGAGTCAACGAAAAAATGAAAAAAAAAAAAAAAAAAAAAAAGAAAAGAAAGAAAGATGCGTTTCAGCTGCAATTGGGAGTATATTGCTTGGCCATCAGGGATGGAACCACATGGCTGCAATGTCAGATAATCTGAACTGTCCATTATGAGGGCTCAATTTCACGTTCAATTCCAGCAATTCCGTTTAGATTCATGGTCATTTCCATGCACTTCGCGGTCAATTCCCTTCACTTCACGGTCATATCGATGCATTTCATGGTCAATTCGCTTCATTTCACGGTCATTTCCATGCGTTTCACGATCATTTCCAGTGATTCCGTTTAGATTCACGGTTATTTCGATGCACTTTACGGTCAATTCCCTTCACTTCACGGTCATTTCCACGTATTTCACGGTTAATTTGCTTAACTTCATGGTCATTTTCATGCATGTCACGATCAATTCCGACGATTTCATTTAGATTCATAGTCATTTTGATGCACTTCACGGTAAATTCCCTTCACTTCACGGTCATTTCCATGCATTTGACGGTCAATCCCGGTGATTCCGTTTCCAAGTTTTATCGGGTTGGTGTTTGTATGGCTCAACCTTAAGACCAAACCCGATACATCTTGCCCAAGCCCAACCCAATGTTGGGTGGGTCACAGGTTGGTCAGGTTGAACCCGCCCAACTTTCAGCCCTAAAATCATATATGGTATGTCAAGTAACTAATGTTGGTTTAAAAGATATTCTTGTTATATGAATAAAGAAAGAAATGAAAAAGGAGAGAATTTTTTTATATGCTTATATATACATATTTATATAAATACGTGTTAGAGAAAATGTAGGTAGAATAAAATTCTAAATGTAAAAAAAAATAAAAAAAAATAAATAAATAAAATTTTTTAAAAAATTACACAGGATATGGCTATAGCTACGGTTATAATCCGTAGCCATAGCCTTTTGTTTGAATCGGGGATTAATCGCGGATTCCGCGATCCATCCCCGAATCCTAATAGCGAGTTGCGGTGGAATCGTGGAATCCACGATTCATCGCCGGCTCTTATTTTATTTTATTTTTTTTTTAATTTCCGTTGCTTCTGTGGGCCCCGCCATGAGGTCTGTGTTATATCCAAACCGTCCATCTATTTGGCAAGCTCATATTAAGGCTTGAGACGAAAAATAATACAGATCTAACTATCAAGTGGACCACACTGTAAAAGGCAGTGGGGAATTGAACGTCTACCATTGAAACCCTTTTAGGGGTTACAGAAGTTTTGGATCATTACGAAATTTGTTTTTCCCCAGGCCTTTGTGAACTTATCTTATGAATAGATTGGATGGAAAATAAATGTTATGGTGGGCCCTACAAAAATTTTAACGGTGAAAATCAATTTCCCCGCTGCTATTTGTGGTGTGGTCCGGTTGATCTTTGGAAATGATTTTTTTTTTTTTTGTTTTTTTGGATTATGCTCTGAAATGATCTCGAAATATGGTGAACGTTGTGGATATAATAAATATATAGCTGTGGGGCCATGTAACTTTGATCTCTTTTAAGCCGTTCGTACAACTCTCAGTTGGAGGAGCGTCAGCGCTGGGACTACCCCCTGACACTAGCCATTGGCTAGTGGTCGGTGCTCTGTGGGGCCACCATGATGTATGTGTGTCATCCATGCCGTCCATCTATTTTTACATATCATTTTATGATATTATAAAAAAAAAATGAAGTATATCTCAATCTCAAGTGGACCACATTACAGGAAACAGTGTTAAATGAATTTTGACCATTAAAAACGTTTTGGGGCCATAAAAGTTTTAGATCAAGCTGATATTTATTTTTTCCCTTCATCTGGGTATTTGAGACCAAATAAACAGATTGGATGTCGAATAAACAGTACAGTGGGCCTTAGGAGGATTGTACTTGTGAATATCCATTCATTATTGTTGTCCTATGGTGTGGTCCACCTAAGATTTATATCCTTATAATTTTTTGCATCAAGCCTAAAATGATTTGTAAAAATGGATGAATGAAATGGATGAAGCACGTACATCATGGTGGGGCCCACAGAGCACCGACCACCAGGGGGAGTACCAATCCGTTCCCGTCAGTGCTCGTCTTCGCCGTGAAAAGGAGGGGTAGTTTCGTCCTCAAAGTCGCTGTCCGCACGTGCTAGTCTAGATTGGTAACTAAAGTTTGTATTCTTTCATAGAAACCGCTGGGTAAAGGTTTTGTCTACAGTGATCATTTTCTCGTTATGGGAGAAAATGACCACTGTAGATAAAACCTTTTACCCAGCGGTTTCTATGAAAGAATACAAACTTTAGTTACCAATCTAGACTAGCACGTGCGGACAGCGACTTTGAGGACGAAACTACCCCTCCTTTTCGCTGCGAAGACGAGCGCTGACGTCCCTCCAACTGAGAGTTGTACGAACGGCCTAAAAGAGATCAAAGTTACATGGCCCCACAGCTATATAATATTTATTATATCCACAACGTTCATCCATATTTCAAGATCATTTCGGAGCATTATCCAAAAAAAAAATCATATCCAAAGATCAACTGGACCACACCACAAAGAGCAGCGGGGAAATTGATTTTCACCGTTAAAAATTTTGTAGGGTCCACCATAACCTTTATTTTCCATCCAATCTATTCATAAGGTCACAAAGGCCAGGATGAAGAGGAAAAACAAGTTTCATAATGACCCAAAACTTCTGTGACCCCTAAAAGGGTTTCAATGGTAGACGTTCAATCATCCACAGCCTTTAACAGTGTGGTCCACTTGATAGCTAGATCTGTCTTATTTTTCGTCTCAAACCTTAATACGAGTTCGCCAAAAATATGGACGGTTTGGATATAACACATACCTCATAATAGGACCCACAAAAAGCAGTGGGATTACAACAGCAAAAAAATTTAACAAAAAAAAAAAAAAAAAACCGTCGATCGAAAATGGTCCAGAACTGTCCAGTGAGTTTTCCTCAAAAATGCTATTGAAAAAGGTATTTTACCTTTAGCTACGGATTATAACCGTAGCCATAAGTGTACTCAGTGCCACTCTATGAAATTTTTTAATTTTATTTATTTATTTTTTATTTTTTACATGGAGAAATTTATTCTACCTACAATTTTCTTTAATACATATTTATATAAATAGGTGTATATAAGCATATAAAAATTTTTTCCCTCTTTTTTTTCATTTATTTCTTTAATCATTTAACAAGAATATCTTCTAAACCAAAATTAGTTACTTGACGTACCATATATGATTTTGGGGTAGGAGAAGCTACTTTAGCCAACTAACCTTGCTATTTTCCAAGATTCCATCAGGTCGATGGTAAAAAATCCATTTCATTCAATCCATGATCATTCCCAGCCTTTAACAGTGTGGTCCACTTGATAGCTAGATCTGTCTTACTTTTCCACTTCCTTGATGCATCTCTCTCCCTCTTTAATGCTTAACCTATCATACAATTCATGATACAGTTTATACCTCCCACATATAATTATTATATATTACCTATCTTGATAGAATAGAATAGTGGAAATTGATTCATTTAGTCGACCCCAATTAGTTGGGATAAGGCTTAGGTCAATTCCTAGCCTCCCTTGCTCAATTTCTAGTCTCCCTTGCTCAATTCCTAGGTTTCCTCGCTCAATTCCTAGTTTTCTCGCTCAATTTTTAGGTTGCCTCACTGAATTTCTAGCTTCCCTCGCTCAATTTCTAGGCTGTCTCGCTCAATTCATAGGTTCTCTTGCTGAATTTCTAGCTTCCTTGCTCAATTTCTAGCTTCCCTCGCTCAATTCGTAGGTTGCTTCGCTAATTTCTACGTTGCCTAACTCAATTGCTAGGTTGCCTCGCTCAATTCCTAAGTTCCTTCGTTCAATTTATATATTGTCTCACTGAATTTCTATCTTCCCTTGCACAATTTGTAGCTTTCCTCGCTCAAATCTCAGGTTGCCTCGTTGAATTTCTAGGTTCTCTCGCTCAAATTCTAGCTTCCCTCTCTGAATTTCTAACTTCCCTCGGTCAATTCCTAGGTTACCTCGCTCAAATCCTAGGTTTCCTCGCTGAATTTCTACCTTGCCTCGCTCAATTCCTAGGTTCCCTCGCTCAATTTCTAGCTTCCCTCGCTCAAATCCTAGGTTGTCACGCTGAATTTCTAGGTTCCCTCGCTTTATTTCTAGCTTCCCTCGCTGAATTTCTACGTTGCCTCGCTCATTTCCTAGGTTCCCTCGCTCAATTCCTACGTTGCCTCGCTCAAATCCTAGGTTGCCTCGCTGAATTTTTAGGTTCTCTCGCTCAAATTCTAGCTTCCCTCGCTGAATTTCTAACTTCCCTCGGTCAATTCCTAGGTTACCTCGCTCAAATCCTAGGTTTCCTCGCTGAATTTCTACCTTGCCTCGCTCAATTCCTAGGTTCCCTCGCTCAATTTCTAGCTTCCCTCGCTCAAATCCTAGGTTGTCACGCTGAATTTCTAGGTTCCCTCGCTTTATTTCTAGCTTCCCTCGCTGAATTTCTACGTTGCCTCGCTCATTTCCTAGGTTCCCTCGCTCAATTCCTACGTTGCCTCACTCAAATCCTAGGTTACCTCGCTCAATTTCTAGGTTCCCTCACACAATTTATAGCTTCCCTCGCTCAAATTCGAGGTTGCCTCGCTGAATTTCTAGGTTCCCTCGCTTAATTTCTAGCTTCACTCGCTCAATTTCTAGCTTCACTTACTCAATTTCTACCTTCCCTCGCTCAATTCCTAGGTTACCTCGCTGAATTCCTACGTTGCCTCGCTCAATTTCTAGGTTCCCTCGCTCAAATCGTAGGTTGCCTCGCTCAATTCCTACCTTCCCTCGCTCAATTCCTACGTTGCCTCGCTCAATTTCTAGGTTCCCTCGCTCAATTTCTAATTTTCCTACCTTCCCTCGCTTAATTCCTACGTTGCCTCGCTCAATTCCTACGTTGCCTCGCTCAATTTCTAGCTTCCCTCGCTTAATTCCTACGTTGCCTTGCTCAATTTCTAACTTCCCTCGCTCAATTTCTAGCTTCCCTCGCTCAAATCCTAGGTTGTCTCGCTGAATTTCTAGGTTCCCTCGCTTAATTTCTAGCTTCCCTCGCTTAATTCCTAGGATTCCTCGCTGAATTTCTACGTTGCCTCGTTCATTTCCTAGGTTCCCTCGCTCAATTCCTACGTTGCCTCGCTCAAATCCTAGGTTGCCTCGCTGAATTTCTAGGTTCTCTCGCTCAAATTCTAGCTTCCCTCGCTGAATTTCTAACTTCCCTCGGTCAATTCCTAGGTTGTCTTGCTCAAATCCTAGGTTTCCTCGCTGAATTTCTACCTTGCCTCGCTCAATTCCTAGGTTCCCTCGCTCAATTTCTAGCTTCCCTCGCTCAAATCCTAGGTTGTCACGCTGAATTTCTAGGTTCCCTCGCTTTATTTCTAGCTTCCCTCGCTGAATTTCTACGTTGCCTCGCTCATTTCCTAGGTTCCCTCGCTCAATTCCTACGTTGCCTCACTCAAATCCTAAGTTACCTCGCTTAATTTCTAGGTTCCCTCACACAATTTGTAGCTTCCCTCGCTCAAATTCGAGGTTGCCTCGCTGAATTTCTAGGTTCACTCGCTTAAATTCTAGCTTATCTCGCTCAATTTCTAGCTTCACTTACTCAATCTCTACCTTCCCTCGCTCAATTCCTAGGTTACCTCGCTGAATTCCTACGTTGCCTCGCTCAATTTCTAGGTTCCCTCGCTCAATTCCTACGTTGCCTCGCTTAATTCCTACGTTGCCTCGCTCAATTCGTACCTTCCCTCACTCAATTTCTAAGTTCCCTCGCTCAATTTCTAGGTTCCCTCGCTTAATTCCTACGTTGCCTCATTCAATTCCTACCTTCCCTCGCTCAATTCCTACGTAGGATTTGAGCGAGGGAACCTAGAAATTGAGCAAGGCAACGTAGGAATTCAGCGAGGTAACCTAGGAATTGAGCGAGGGAAGGTAGAAATTGAGCGAGTGAAGCTAGAAATTGAGCGAGATAAGCTAGAATTTACGCGAGGGAACCTAGAAATTCAGCGAGGCAACCTCGAATTTGAGCGAGGGAAGCTACAAATTGTGTGAGGGAACCTAGAAATTGAGCGAGGTAACCTAGGATTTGAGTGAGGCAACGTAGGAATTGAGCGAGGGAACCTAGGAAATGAGCGAGGCAACGTAGAAATTCAGCGAGGGAAGCTAGAAATAAAGCGAGGGAACCTAGAAATTCAGCGTGACAACCTAAGATTTGAGCGAGGGAAGCTAGAAATTGAGCGAGGGAACCTAGGAATTGAGCGAGACAAGGTAGAAATTCAGCGAGGAAACCTAGGATTTGAGCGAGGCAACCTAGGAATTGATCGAGGGAAGTTAGAAATTCAGCGAGGGAAGCTAGAATTTGAGCGAGAGAACCTAAAAATTCAGCGAGGCAACCTAGGATTTGAGCGAGGCAACGTAGGAATTGAGCGAGGGAACCTAGGAAATGAACGAGGCAACGTAGAAATTCAGCGAGGAATCCTAGGAATTAAGCGAGGGAAGCTAGAAATTAAGCGAGGGAACCTAGAAATTCAACGAGACAACCTAGGATTTGAACGAGGGAAGCTAGAAATTGAGTGAGGCAAGGTAGAAATTCAGCGAGGAAAGCTAGGATTTGAGCGAGGCAACCTAGGAATTGAGCGAGGGAAGCTAGAAATTAAGCGAGGGAAGCTAGAATTTGACGAGGGAACCTAGAAATTCAACGAGGCAACCTAGGATTTGAGCGAGGGAAGCTACAAATTGTGCAAGGGAACCTAGAAATTGAGTGAGGCAACCTAGGAATTGAGCGAGGCAACGTAGGAATTGAGCGAGGGAACCTAGGAAATGAGCGAGGCAACGTAGAAATTCAGTGAGGGAAGCTAGAAATAAAGCGAGGGAACCTAGAAATTCAGCGTGACAACCTAGGATTTGAGCGAGGGAACCTAGAAATTGAGCGAGGGAACCTAGGAATTGAGCGAGGCAATGTAGAAATTCAGCGAGGAAACCTAGAATTTGAGCGAGGCAACCTAGGAATTGACCGAGGGAAGTTAGAAATTCAGCGAGGGAAGCTAGAATTTGAGCGAGAGAACCTAGAAATTCAGCGAGGCAACCTAGGATTTGAGCGAGGCAACGTAGGAATTGAGCGAGGGAACCTAGGAAATGAACGAGGCAACGTAGAAATTCAGCGAGGAATCCTAGGAATTAAGCGAGGGAAGCTAGAAATTAAGCGAGGGAACCTAGAAATTCAGCGAGACAACCTAGGATTTGAGCAAGGGAAGCTAGAAATTGAGCGAGGGAAGCTAGAAATTGAGCAAGGCAACGTAGGAATTGAGCGAGGGAAGCTAGAAATTGAGCGAGGCAACGTAGGGATTCAGCGAAGTAACCTAGGAATTGAGCGAGGGAAGCTAGAAGGATCCTAGAAATTGAGCGAGACAATGTAAGAATTCAGCGAGGGAAGGTAGAAATTAAGCAAGGGAAGCTAGAAATTCAGCGAGGCAACCTAGGATTTAAGCGAGAGAACCTAGAAATTGAGCGAGGCAACGTAGAAATTTAGTGAGGGAACCTAGAAATTCAGCGAGACAACCTAGAATTTGTGCGAGGGAAGCTACGAATTGAGCGAGGGAACCTAGAAATTGAGCGAGACAACCTAGGATTTGAACGAGGCAACCTAGGAATTGAGCGAGGCAACATAGGGATTGAGCGAGGGAACCTACGAATTGAGCTAGGCTTTATAGAAATTCAGCGAGGAATCCTAAGAATTGAGTGAGGGAAGCTAGAAATTGAGCAAGGAAACCTAGGATTTGAGCAAGACAACCTAGAAATTGAGCGAGGCAACGTAGGGATTGAGCGAGGGAAACTAGGAATTGAGCGAGGCAACGTAGAAATTCAGCGAGGAATCCTAGGAATTGAGTGAGGCAACTAGGATTTGAGCGAGGCAATCGAGGGAACGTAGGAATTGACGAGGAAAGCTACAAATTGAGCGAGGGAACCTAGAAATTGAGCGAGGTAACGTAGGAATTAAGCGAGAAAAGCTAGGAATTGAGCGAGGTAACCTAGGAATTGAGTGAGGCAACGTAGAAATTGGAGCGAGCCAACATAGGAATTGAGCGAAGGAACCTATAAATTGAGCGACGGAACCTACAAATCTCTTTAAGTGATCAAGAGGGCCCCCTTTTCCAGTAGATGAGATTATGACGAAAGGTATTATCTCAACGCTTCTTTTCTCTCTCTTGCTCTTAAAAATCGTTGAATCCAAAGCCCTCAGAGAAGAAAGATCATAGTTGCCTCGCTCAAATCCTAGGTTGCCTTGCTCAATTCCTAGGTTCCCTCACTCAATTGCTAGGTTGCCTCGCTTAATTTATAGGTTGCCTCGCTCAATTTCTAGCTTCCCTCGCTCAATTCCTATGTTGCCTTACTGAATTCTTACCTTGCCTCACTCAATTTCTAGGTTCCCTCGCTTAATTCCTAGGATTCCTCGCTGAATTTCTACGTTGTCTCGTTCATTTCCTAGGTTCCCTCGCTCAATTTCTACGTTGTCTCGCTCAATTCCTAGGTTACCTCGCTCAATTTCTAGGTTCCCTTGCACAATTTGTAGCTTCCCTCGCTCAAATCCTAGGTTGCCTCGTTGAATTTCTAGGTTCCTCGTCAAATTCTAGCTTCCCTCGCTCAATTTCTAACTTCCCTCGCTCAATTCCTAGGTTGCCTCGCTCAAATCCTAGCTTTCCTCGCTGAATTTCTACCTTGCCTCACTCAATTTCTAGGTTCCCTCGCTCAATTTCTAGCTTCCCTCGCTTAAATCCTAGGTTGTCTCACTGAATTTCTAGGTTCCCTCGCTTAATTTCTAGCTTCCCTCGCTTAATTCCTAGGATTCCTCCCTGAATTTCTACGTTGCCTCGTTCATTTCCTAGGTTACCTCGCTCAATTCCTAGGTTGCCTTGCTCAAATCCTAGGTTGCCTCGCTCAATTTCTAGGTTCCCTCGCACAATTTGTAGCTTCCCTCGCTCAAATCCTATGTTGCCTCGCTGAATTTCTAGGTTCCCTCGTCAAATTCTAGCTTCCCTCGCTCAATTTCTAACTTCCCTCGCTCAATTCCTAGGTTGCCTCGCTCAAATCCTAGGTTTCCTCGCTGAATTTTTACCTTGCCTCACTCAATTTCTAGGTTCCCTCGCTCAATTTCTAGCTTCCTCGCTCAAATCCTAGGTTGTCTCGTTGAATTTCTAGGTTCCCTCGCTTAATTTCTAGCTTCCCTCGCTTAATTTCTAGGATTCTCTCGCTGAATTTCTACTTTGCCTCGCTCATTTCCTATGTTGCCTTGCTCAAATCCTAGGTTGTCTCGCTCAATTTCTAGATTCCCTCGCACAATTTGTAGCTTCCCTCGCTCAAATCCTAGTTGTCTCGCTGAATTTCTAGGTTCCCTCGCTCAAATTCTAACTTCCCTCGCTCAATTTCTAACTTCCCTCGCTCAATTCCTAGGTTGCCTAGCTCAAATCGTAGGTTCCCTCGCTCATTTTCTACGTTGCCTCGCTCAATTTCTAGCTTATCTCGCTCAATTTCTAGATTCCCTCGCTGAATTCCTACCTTGCCTCTCTCAATTTTAGGTTCCCTCGCTCAATTCCTACCTTGCCTCGCTTAATTTTCAATTTGCCTACTCAATTTCATATTTGTCCGGTTCAATTTCTAGTTTGACCGCGAAGTGATTGAAATTGACAGCGAAGTGAATGAAATGTATTTTCAACCATCGACCTAGTAGAATCTTGGAAAATAACTAGGTTGGTTGGCTAAAGTAGCTTCTGTTACCCTAAAATCATATGTGGTACGTCAAGTAACTAATTTTAGTTTAGAAGATATTTCTGTTAAATGAATAATGAAATAAATGAAAAAAAAAAAGAAGAGAGAATTTTGAAAGTAACCTGTAGCTACGATTATAGCTACGGTTATAATCCGTAGCCATGAAAACCGTAGCCATAAGTTCCTGGTTTTTTTTTTTTTTTTTTTTTTTTTTGCTGTTGTAATCCCTACCGCCTTTTGTGGGTCCCATCATGAGGTCTGTGTTATATCCAAACCGTCCATCTATTTTGCGAGCTCATATTCAGGCTTGAGACTAAAAATAAGATAGATCTAACTATCAAATAGACCACACTGTAAAAGGCAATGGGGAATTGAACGTCTACCATTGAAACCCTTTTAGGGGTTATAGAAGTTTTGGATCATTATGAAATTTGTTGTTCTTCTTCATCCAGGTCTTTGTGACCTATGAATGAACTTAGATGGGGAGGATTTCTCACAAACATCACAGTGGGCCCCCAAAAAGTTTTTAATGGTCGACGCTCATTCAACACCGTTTCCTGTAATGTGGTACACTTGAGATTTGCATATACCTCATTTTTGGTAGTATACCATAAAATGATATGGAAAAATATATGGACGGCATGGATGAATATCATACATCATGGTGGGGCCCACAGACCACCGACCATCAGCCATTGGCCGGTGGCAGGGGAAGTACCCAATCCGTTTCCGTGAAAGGAGGGGTAGTTTCGTCCTCAAAGTCGCTGTCCGCACGTGCTAGTCTAGATTGGTAACTAAAGTTTGTATTCTTTCATAGAAACCGCTGGGTAAAAGGTTTTGTCTACAGTGGTCATTTTCTCTTATCCTATCAATAACCTGTGCATTTGACGGTCTGATGTGGAGCCAGCTCAGATAAGGCCTAGATGCTGATGAGATTTGGAGCTACGATGTGGGACCCATTTAGTTAATCCGTAATTAGGTATAAGTATGGTGCGTGTATAGGCAGGAGCCAGGAGGATTGTTGTAGGGAGCCCCTCCAGCGAAAAGCAAGCTCTGTGGGGCCACTATAATGAAATCCACTCCGTTTATCTTTTGTGCCCGCACAAGTTAAGACTTGAGCCGAAAAATTATACTGATTCAAAATTTAAATGGGCCACACCAAAGGGAAAAGAGGGGATGAAGAAGTTACTGAAAGCTTCTTTAAACAGCTAAAGATTTGTATCAGGCAGATATTTGGCTTTTCTATTTGAACCATCATAGTGAGACGGCATAAAAACGTCATGAGGTGGCTACGAAGGTTTCAATGATGGGTATCACATCTTACTCTTGCCAGTGATTTGGCTGACTTGCTAATGTGAGCTGGTACATCGTGGTGGGTTTTACTAGGCTCTTTGTTGGACAGAAGGCGATGGCCTGGTGAAGGAATCACCAAGATACTCAGGGGATGTAATTCGCACATCTGGTGATTTCTACTAAGCTTTTTGTCGTATGGAAGGGAAAAGGCTCGGCGATTACAGCAGTAATATGCTGTAATGTTCTGTACATGGGTAATGATTATTGCTACTACAGGGGTATTAAGTAAAGCCTTGCAACTTTAATTTGAAATCGGATTACGTACATAGTTACTTAGTATGCTCTTATCTTGATGACTAAAGTCAGTTGGGCCCACCGCTTGAATGTATGTGGTTTATCCACACTGTCCATCTGTTTTTCTGGATCATTTTAAGGGTTGAGCCCAAATTGAAGCATAATCAAATCTAAAGTGGACTGCACTGTAGGAAATAAGGGAAATAATGATTTCCCCTATTGAAATCTTTTTAGGGCCCATAATGATGTTTATTTCTCATCCAACTTGTTCATAAGATTATATGGACATAGATAAAGGGAAAATACAAATATCAACTTCATCCAAAATTGGTGTGGAATCTAAGAATTTTTCAACTATAGATGTTCAATTCACACTATTTCCTATGGTGTGGTATACTTGAGCTTTGGTTGTGTTTCAATTTTAGACTTAAGCCCTCAAATTATATGGTAAAATGATCTAACACAATAAATTAAAATACATAAATCATAGTAAACCTCACAAAATTTACTCATTACGCTTAGCCTAGTAAGTTACTTGGCATGCAATCTTCTTCCCTTCAACTTAGACCTTTTGAATATGTAAGTGGTTGTTATGATTAGATACAAATGGATACAACTAACCCATGTATGTTATATCCCCACCATCCGTCCATTTTGTAATATTATTTTAGAGCATTACCTCTAAAGTGAACCACAACACAAAATGCAATGAGATAATGATTCTATTTTTGAAACCTTCTTATGGCTTATCACAGTGTTTATTGGCAATCTAACCAGTTCATAAAGTCACAAAGACTTGAGTGAAGCGAAATCACAAATGTGCTTCATTCAACACTTCTACGGACGGCAAGAAGTTTTCAATGGCAGGCATTAAATAGCCACTTTTTTGTGGTGCAGTCAATTTTTATTTTGGATGTGCCTATATTCTGTCTCTTTTGGTAAATTGATCTTGTATGATGAGGGACGGTGAGAATATAATACATATATTATGGTGGAGCCCACGAGGGATTATATATCATGATTTGAAAACCGATTTAATCCAATCACCGGCAATAAATAATGATGTAAGTTTTACATCATATTATTATCGTATTTCAAAGAACCAAACAGGCCTAAGGATATTCTTAATGACGGGCGAGATTTTCTTGGGCCATACAACACTATTAGAGATCAGCTTGATCAAATATATACATTCCAGGTAAGAATAAATATTTAACCAAGTAACTTTCAAACATGATATGTGTTTACTTCATCTAAAATGTGCCAATTAAATTCTATGACGATGGGTAACTCCAGATATTGGATTTGATAATGGCACGTGTAGCCCTCTCTGTCAGCACGTAGCACATTCAAATCCCACGTCGCTGTCAAAGATGGGAATTAGAGTAGCACTCCAACGAATAGCTTTCGAATATGCCTTGGGATAAATCAAATCCTGCGACGTTGATTACTAGTCAATCTACTTGAGACGAATGGCTCTCTCTTTTCTCTCGTCCATGGGTCCATATGTCTGATAACTGCCGCCAGCCGATTCGTCAACTGCAATATTCCTCCAGGCTATCCGCTTGCGCTGCTGCTGATTAAGGTGGAAGAATCTGCGTCCGAACTGAAACGCTGCTCATGTCCGGCTAGCCTGATTTCAAACATTTTTCTTTTCTTTTTAGGTGCAGCCAAAGGGACGTCTGTACGCCCATGCATCTCACGTCACAATCGATCGTTTCAAAATTAACATGCCTTTTGACCACTGAATATTAGTAGCATTGTATTCTTCAAACATGTGTCAGTGTTACACATTGAGCCATTCATTAGGTGGGTCCACTTTTTTATGTGACACGGCCCAAAAATCAGGCCACTATCTACCCTTAGGTTGGCCAAGAAATTGGGTACCCTTGGTTAACTTGTTTCATGTTTTTTTTGTACTTGTGTTCCCATCTGATGACCAAGATTGACCAACTTTCTGAAAATGTCACACAGAGAGTGGGTGCTACCAGATGAATGGCATGGATCTCCTAAACGTGTGCCATATTGGCACATGGGGAGAGTAGGGTTCTTTATGTCTACTCATTTGAGTAACTATATAACGTTTCTTCGCTCCATGACATCAAAATGAGTTGACCACACTCAAAACTCTCCTCCAAGCAGTGCATGAAATAATCTTTATTGGTTTTATTCTTGTTTTGCATTTTAAGTATATTAAATTTTCGTATGGTGTGGACCACCTGATGAGTGGACGGGGCTGATTTTTGTACATGGTGATCTCCGTGGTGGGGCCAACCAATTGGACTGGTTGGATTTCAGGTTGGAAGTTATCTGCAAGGTGACTGATAACTTACGTACCGTCGTACCGGTGGATTCGAGACCTCTGTATATTAATGGAAGTTGACAATTCTCATAGGATATCTCACTGGAGGCACCGAACGGTATACATTGGTTTTATGTTCTGACAAATGGGGCCCGTTCTTTGTTAATCAAGACCGGTAGAATGTTGCGTCTCGGTATTCGACTAAGCTTTCGAACTGTGGACTACGTATAGACGGTAAAGATGAGAAACACAGCAACGGTCCAGATTCAATTGAAAAAGGTCCGAATAATGGTGGTTAGGTACTTCCAGACTGAGAGATTTTTTGACCATGGTCCATCCGTCGTGGTTGAGAACGGATGGATGATCTGGATTGTCGGAAACTATGAAGAGCGTAGCGTCACGTATATTGCAGCTACTAATTGCCAGCCGTCCAATTTTCATTAGTGAAATCGAACACTTAACATCGTGTAACCAGTGGCTGGGTTAAGAACGCGACCCACCAAATGATTCGACAAACGTTTCTAAACGTTCCCAAATCCCAATCAGGTCACCGAAATAGACGGTTGAGAAAATAAATACAGAAATAGCCGACATTCAGCTGAGAAAAAAAAAAAAAAGGAAGAAGTTGAAGATTGGTGGCCAGTATATATATCCTAATCACGGATGAGACTTGATTCATGGTGCATCTAAAGCGAGACGTAACAGATGTGTGGTCTAGATTACTGATCCATGGGTCCCACTTGTCAGAACTCAAGACCCTGAATAAAGAGACTAGGGAACATATACAATACCCATATAGCAAGATACGGACGTCTTAACCACTCATGCTAGATACTTCCATACCGTACAAGCTAGGAGCGACTTTCCTGTGCTCCTTTGTGCAGCGCACTGCAATGTCTATGAGAAATCCACTCCACCCATCAGTTTGGCCAGCTAAGGAAACGGTGGCGCTTAAAACGCCCACCTTTTAAACCTTCACAGGGCCCACCGTGATGTTTATATGCTATCCAACCGTTTGTAAGGTTAATCCTACTGCGATGAACTGAAAACAAAACATTAGCCTAACCCACGTTGTTTAAAATAAAGAGCGTTGATGTTTGCTACCCTTACACGCAGCCACATGTGCCAAGTTGGAAGTTATTTTCTTACTTCTGTCTGGGCATATATCTTGAGGCACACAATGTTCCACTGCCCAAAAACTCGGCCTTTTAAACTAGAGAAATTTATAACGGTACGACCTATTTATGGTCCATTTACATTTTGAAACCCACTTCTTTTTACCACGCGAGAATAATCCCCATATGTACGGATGATTATTAAATGTCAAAAATGCCCCTGCATTTTCAGAGATGTGATTTCTAAAAGCCGGGGTTTCCTATGGCTACGGATTATAACCGTAGCCATAGCTGTATCCCTTTTTTTAAAAAAATTATTACAGGGAGAACTTTAATCTACCTACAATTTTCTCTAATACATATTTATATAAATATGTATATGTAAGTATATAAAATTATTTTTTCTCTTTTTTTATCATTTCTTTCTTTATTCATTTAACAAGAATATCTTCTAAACTAAATTAGTTACTTGACGTACCCTATATGATTTAGGATAGGAGAAGCTACTTTAGCCAACCAACGTGGTTATTTTCCAAGATTCCATCAGGTCGATGGTCGAAAATCTATTTCATTCACTTCGCAGTTAATTTCATACATTTCATTTACTTCGCGATCAATTCCATGCATTTCACGGTCAATCCCGGCGATTCCGCTTCACTTCACGGTCAATTCCATACATTTCATGGTCAATTCCCTTCACTTCACGGTCAATTTCGTGCATTTCACGGTCAATTCCCTTCATTTCACCGTCAATTTCATGCATTTCACGGTCAATTATGGCGATTCCCCTTCATTTCACGGTCAATTCAATGCATTTCACGGTCAATTTCATGCATTTCAAGGTCAATTTCCTTTACTTCACGATCAATTCAATGTATTTCACGGTCAATTCCCTTCATTTTACGATCAATTCTATGCATTTCACGGTCAATTCCGACGATTGCCCTTCACTTCACGATCAATTCCATGCATTTCACGGTCAATTCCCTTTACTTCACGGTCAATTCAATGCATTTCACAGTCAATTCCCTTCATTTCACAGTCATTTCCATACATTTCACGGTCAATTCCGGCGATTCCCCTTCACTTCATGGTCAATTCCATGCATTTCACGGTCAATTTCCTTTACTTCATGGTCAATTCCCTTTACTTCACGGTCATTTCAATGCATTTCACGGTCAATTCCTTCACTTCACGGTCATTTCCATGCATTTCACGATCAATTCGCTTCACTTCACGGTCATTCCATGCATTTCACGGTCAATGCCCTTCATTTCACCGGTTAATTCCGGCGATTCCCCTTCACTTCACACGGTCAATCCATGCATTTCACGGTCAATTCCTTTTACTTCACAGTCAATTCTCTTCATTTCACAGTCATTTCCATACATTTCACACGGTCAATTCCGACGATTCCCCTTCACTTCACGGTCAATTCCCTTTACTTCATGATCAATTCGATGCATTTCACGATCAATTCCCTTTACTTCACGGTCAATTCAATGCATTTCACGGTCAATTCCCTTTACTTCACGGTCATTTCAATGCATTTCACGGTCAATTCCCTTCACTTCACGGTCATTTCCATGCATTTCACGGTCAATTCGCTTCACTTCACGGTCATTCCATGCATTTCATGGTCAATTCCCTTCATTTCATGGTCAATTTCATGCATTTCACGGTCAATTCCGGCGATTCCCCTTCACTTCATGGTCAATTCCATGCATTTCACGATCAATTCCCTTTACTTCACTGTCAATTTAATGAATTTCGCAGTCATTCCCTTCACTTCACAGTCAATTCTGGCGATTCCCCTTCACTTCACGTCAATTCCATGCATTTCACAATCAATTCCCTTTACTTCACGGTCAATTCAATGCATTTCACGGTCAATTCCCTTTACTTCACGGTCATTTCAATGCATTTCATGGTCAATTCGCTTCATTTCATGGTCATTCCATGCACTTCACTTCACGGTCAATTCCCTTCACTTCACAGTCAATTCTATGCATTTCACGGTCAATTCCTTTCATTTCACGGTCAATTTCATTCATTTCATGGTCAATTCCGGCGATTCCCCTTCACTTCCCAATCAATTCTATGCATTTCACGGTCAATTCCCTTTACTTCATGGTCAATTTAATGCATTTCACGGTCAATTCCCTTCACTTCACGGTCATTTCTATGCATTTCACCGTCAATTTCCTTTACTTCACAGTCATTTTCATTCATTTTTAGTCAATTTCGACGATTCCCCTTCACTTTACAGTCAATTCCATGCATTTCACGATCAATTCCCTTTACTTCACGATCAATTCAATGCATTTCATGGTCAATTCCCCTTACTTCATGGAATTAGCTGTGAAATGAAGGGGAATCGTCGGGAATGGCAGTGAAATGAATTGAATTGATCGTGAAGTGATGGGGAATCACCGGAATTGACCGTAAAATGCATGGAATTGATCATGAAGTGAAGGGAATTGACCGTGAAATGAATTGAATTGTCCGTAAAGTGAAGGGAATTGACCGTGAAATGAATTGAATTGACCGTGAAGTGAAGGGGAATCACCGAAATTGACTGTGACATACATGAAATTGACTGTGAAATGAATTGAATTGACCGTGAAGTGAAGAGGAATCGCCGAAATTGACCGTGAAATGAAGAGAATTGACCTTGAAGTGATTGAAATTGACCGCGAAGTAATTGAAATTGACCACGAAGTTAATGAAATTCATCGCGAACTAATTGAAATTGACTGCGAAGTGAATGAAATTGACCGCGAACTGATTGAAATTGACCACGAAGGGAATAAAATTGATTTTCGACCATCTACCTGATGGAATCTATGAAAATGACCAGGTTGGTTGGCTAAAGTAGCTTCTCCTACCCCAAAATCATATATGGTACGTCAAGTAACTAATTTTCGTTTAGAAGATATTCTTGTTAAATGAATAAATAAAGAAATGAAAAAAAAAATGCTTATATATACATATTT
Organism: Magnolia officinalis; assembly: GCA_021015155.1. Classification (NCBI taxonomy): domain Eukaryota; kingdom Viridiplantae; phylum Streptophyta; class Magnoliopsida; order Magnoliales; family Magnoliaceae; genus Magnolia; species Magnolia officinalis. The sequence goes on along the minus strand of JAJHSJ010000001.1, from coordinate 3,551,048 downwards.
ATATAAATATGTATTAGAGAAAAATGTAGGTAAAATAAAGTTCTCCATGTAAAAATTAAAAAATTTAAAAAAAAAAATAAAATTGCCTGCAATATACTACAGTCATGGCTATAGTTATAATCCGTAGCTATAGGAAAAGTCACCGGAAATTGCAGAACTTTTGAGGCAAACTCGCTGGATATTACTGGACCCTTTTCGATCATATCAAAAGACCTTCGATGTACAGCAAAATATCAAAAAGGCAAGGGCTACGGTTATAATCCTTAGCTATAGGTTCTTAGCTTCTTTTTCTCTTTTCTTTCCTTTTTTTTTTTGTAATCCCCACCACTTTTTTGTGGTCCTATTATGAGGTATGTGTTATATCCAAACCGTTCATCTATTTGGCGAACTCGTATTAAGGCTTGAGACGAAAAATAAAACAGATCTAGCTATCAAGTGGACCACACTGTAAAAGGCAATGGAGGATTGAACGTCTACCATTGAAACCCTTTTAAGGGTCAAAGAAGTTTTGGATAATTATGAAATTTGTCTTTCCTCTTCATCCAGGTCTTTGTGACCTTATGATTAGATTGGATGGAAAATAAATGTTATGGCGGGCCCTATAAAAATTTTAATGGTGAAAATCAATTTTCCCGCTACTCTTTGTGGTGTGGTCCAATTGATCTTTGGATATTATTCTTTTTATATATATATAATGCTCCCAAATGATCTCCAAATATGAATGACTGTTGTGGATATAATAAATACATAACTGTGGGCCCCTGTAATTTTGATCTCTTTTGAACCGTTCGTACAACTTCGAATTCGAGGAGCGTCAGCGCTCGTCTTCGAACACCAGTCGACCCACTTGCGCAAGGAAAAGCAGGGGCATTTTCGACCTTTGAGAAGCCGTCCGTACGTATGGAGCTTATTCTGGAGAGGTAAAAAGAAGTGGGCTTAAAAAGGTAAATGTGCCATAAATGGGTCGTACAGTTGTAAATTCAACAGGTGGGGCACGTAATGGACCGCCTAAAAACTACAGAGCTTAATCTCCTCTGCAAATGCCAGGTTCACACGTGTGGTGTGGGCGTAGGTATGTGTCGAGGGATACGTGGGGGCCTAGTGACATGATTCATTACTCAATTGATGTTGAGCAAAAATATATGACGCTTGTACATGAAAAATGGACCGTTTAAAATCTGACGGTTCAGATTTAATATACGTATGTGTCTCACTTGATAATTGTACTTAACTGGTTTTCGGTATATGGCATCTTCACAGAGTACACTAACTGGTGAATGGTCCAGAACTCTGGCATGCGTGCCATCCGATGCTGGGAACGACGCCGCATTGTAGCCGTGGTGCGGGCCCCGACGTACTATGAAACCCCATGCGTGTATCAGTGTATGCGACTTGCCTGTAACCCCAAGCTCTACGGCCCCACTACGATGTTTGTGCTATATCCACTCCGTCCATCCGTTTCGTCAGCTCATTTTGGGACTGAAGCCAAGGATGTGGGGTATCCAAAATTGAAGTGGGCCATACGAGTGAGGATTGATCCCACACAGTTGAAACCTTATTGGGGTCACAGAAGTTTTAAATCAGGATTATATATACTTCTTCCTTCATGAATTGGTTGGATGGAATATAAACATTACGATGGCCCAGAAGGTTTCCATGGTAGGCATGTCATCCCCAATGTTTCCTTTGGTATGGCCGACTTGAGCTTTGGATCTCACTCGCGTTTGGATTATTTTATTAAAATGGTCTGGAGAAACGGATGGACGGAATGGATATAATTATAACGCCATGGTGGGCCCCACAAAATTTGCCTGGGTTAGAGGCGCAGTCCCGTCCCGGGTCCCCGTATGTACATGAATTGGATAACCCTTTGCATCCGGTATAAGAGGTTTGCTAGGCCCAAAGCGTGTACAAGTCAGCCAATGCACACGGCATAATATACGCCAGTCTAGCAGACACGTGCAGTATCCAAGCCATCCATCAGGTAGTCTTCGCCCTGTAGATGTTACTGCCCAAAGATAAAGAAGGTCCACTAAGTAGGTGTAACATGATATAAGAAATAAGTGGATGGGTTAGAAGGGGAAGGTCTCAGGTCCAACCGGTTAGACCATAAGTTAGGGTCCACCCAGGATAAATTCAAACCTTTCATGTAGTTACAGTATCCAACCCGTCCAATAATTTGGTCCTATCATGACTATCACTTTATGCAAAAATCAGCCATATCCACTGATAGACTGGACCGCAGTTATTATTTTTTCTATTTATCAATGGTTAATAATTATTTCAAATGGTGTGGCCCACGTTATACGTAGATAGGGCATATTTACAAGAGGTTATCTTCATGGTCGGGCCAACCTATAAGAAGGGCTTGGATGATACATGCACTTGATAGGTTGGAAGTTATCAGCTGGTTGGACAGTATCTTCTCATCCAACCATTTGGACTGGAGACCTTCTTCCCCGTCAGAAGTTCTAGAACCATGTATTTGTTAAATTAATTTTGGCCCACCTGACTAGTATAACCACCTGTTTTTTAGGTACGGAATCGACATGGTGGTAGCCTTCTGATGGATGGCTTGGATTTTGTACGTCCTTTCAAGCTGGCACATGTGGCGGCGTGTGCATTAGCCGACCTGTACACGCGTGTGGGATTAGTAAAGCTCTGTTTATTATATGACCAGAAGGATGGGAATGCTCATCAGCCCCACCTCTCCACAGCTCACCTGCAGGGTTAACTATCAATCAGGACTGCTTATCTACTTTCCCATACTGCGGAGAGCAAATTATTCAAAATAAACATCCATTAGACGATACCAGCCATTTGATCAGTTGCTTCCAAAGAGATGGTTAATAAAATAAAAATTTTTTTAAAAAAGGTCCATATTCAGTGCAGAAAATTGAAGAAATATGAAGGATACCATTGTCTAATTAATGTGTTATTTTGAAACACAAGTCATTCATGACAGGTATCACTAGATGGACGCCTCCGATTGATGCATCACCTTTCCACGTGTGATGTGGAGGAGAGAGATGGATCAACCATGTTCTAGGGAGAAGCTCCCGAGACATTGTCCGAACATTACACTAACGAGAGATCCTAACCGTCCAAGAACAGGAGTTTTACCATTTCAGAATAGGCCACCGCTCATCTTACCATTAACTATTGACTTGCAAGCCACTTTCGAACGGCTGGGACTGATCGGCTCTGTGGCCATTGTTTATCACCAGTGATTTTGTTAGTTGATACGCTGGTAGAGGAGGATATTCTAATGCACATGGCCACCGCTCTACACATTGCATATATGTATCTCAACGCAAGCCATCCAAAACAGGGGCCCACTGTAGATGGAACGTGGCCCTAAAATCACCAGATGGACGGTTTGGATTGAGGTAGACGTGGGCCAAGCAAGCTGCAACTCGTTGGAGAATAAAGTTATGGTCCAATTAGTGCTTACGTGTAAATATGTTAGGTGTGTACAACAGAAATCGGATTGCGTGCTGAGTTACTCAGTACGCTCTTATCGTACTGAGTAAACTCAGTTGGGCCCACTGTGAATGTATATTGTTTATCCACGCCGTCCATCCATTTTTCCAGGTCATTTTAATGGTTGAGCCCGAAATTTAAGAATATCCAAAGCTCAAGTGGACCATACCACAGGAAACAGTGGGAATGATGATTTCCACCGTTGAAACCTTCCTATGGCCCACAGTGATGTTTATTTGTCATCCAACCTGTTCATAAGATCACAAAAACATGGATCAAGGGAAAACAGAAATATCAGCTGAATCCAAAACTTCTGTCGCCTCTAAGAATTTTTCAACGGTAGATGTTCAATTCATACTTTTTCCTATGGTGTGGTCCACTTGAGTTTTTTATATGCTTCAATTGTCGCATTATACAATAAAATTATCTGTTAAAATGGATGGATGTAGTGGATAAAATACATAAACCACGGTGGGCCTCACAGGTTTTACTCAGTACGCAATCCGCTTTCAAAATTCCAAGAGTAGGTATTGACAACTTCCAACTTATAAGGTGCCAGCCTTATAAAATACCTCGTTAACAATGTCAACCAAAGTATTCAATTTCTCAATCTCAAGCAAAAATAAATCTTAGCTCCCAGGTTTTAGTGCTACTCTAGTTTACAATGTCAACCAAATATTCGATTTCTCAAAACTCTCAAGAGAAATAAATCTAGATTGACTACACCCAAGATTCGTAATTCCCTGCTAACTAAACGTCATTCATACTAAATAAATTGACAGTGATGATGTTTGAAGTCACCATTATCAATAATTAAGGATTGAAAATGTGCTACAAAATAATTTGAACATGTTTTTACTTCCAACAGATAACAAAATCATGAGAGTAAGTCCAACCAAACAACAATTGGTAGTGTGATTTTAAGTGCCTAAGCATCATGCATACATGCATTTGGTTACAACTTCCTCACATGGACCAGAGCACCCCGCTTCACACCGGATTCAAGCATGGCTTCTAAGACGGCAATATCTCGGGCACCTTCAATGAAAGAACTGCGAGGATCTGGTTCAAAGCCAGCTCCATCCTGCGCATGGAAGGGATCAAAGTGTATGAGTGAGGGCTTTTGGTTCAGTAAGCTGGCACATATGCATGTTGAATCTAAATTACACTTATGAGGCAACCACATACGCATGTTGAATCTAAATCATTGGAATGTACGCTGAAGGCCCAAATTTTAAGTTCATCCGTGATTCAAGTGGGCCATACGAAGGGAAAAAGTTTAGAGGGTTAGCTTTTCACTTACACTATCCAATAGTGTGGTCTACCTGAATCATAGATTACACTAATTTTCAGGCCTTGGGGCTACACACCTGATGGTTGGGTGGATTTAACATTAACACTATGGTGGGGCCCACCTAAGCCACTATCCCTTTTTCCAAGAGGCCTTTAAATAAGATCTCTTTTCTCTGCCAACATTTGATGGGCCCACCATAATGTGTATGTGAGATCCACTAGGACCTATACTTGTAAAAAACGATGTTGGGCCTGGAATCAAAAAATCAGGCTGACCTATGATTTAGGCAGGCCATGTTAATGGAAACATTAAGAGAGACGTCCACCCTTGATTTCTACAGTGCCCACCATGATGAATATGTGAAATCCACTACAAACATTAAATGCCACACCAAAATGCAGGCTTGAAAAATCAGTCCCATATGTGGTTCAAGTAGGCTCCGCTGACGGAAACATTTTCAAAGGTGAACTTTTTCCTATTCAGTTTTCAATTGTGTGGTTCACCTGGTCTAATATAGGGTGACACACCTGATGGTCGGCGTAGATTTCACATTGACACATTGTGTGGCCCAGCCATGAGCCATCTTTCAAACTTACGTGAAAAAGGACTTGCCAGAGCATTTATGGTAAATAAACAATCCTTAAATTACGGTAGGTTCCAACTTGTTGTGTGTGGGTTTATGCGCCTATTAATGATTTTGGCCACACAACTCATGTATTACATATCCGATCTATTCATTAGATAGAGTACATTGTCAACGTGTTAAGGACAAAAAGAAGAAAAAAGATCATATGATCAAGCATGTCAAACACTTACAAAAAAGTGGGTAGTTAATAAAACAATCTAATGATATGATTCAACATGTATGTACACTTACTTTATAAGTGTAATTTATTAGATTTTTTGCACATAATTTCTCTTGGTGGGCCTCAATTGATGAATGACTTGGATATTTGACACGTGTCACTTTAGATAACCATAATATGTATTCCAAATTTTCCCACTGTAGGTGTGTATATTGTATTCAAGAAGGAATTTTCTCATTAAATGCCCAGCTAGTTGGACCAAAATGCAGTGTCCAACTAGTTGTGTGTGAGCGTTTCTCATGTTCTATATGTGGCGAATTTGACTTATTTAAGTATTTATATCCATGCAGTGAGTGTGCATTTCAATCATCGTGGGCATTATAGCCCCATGCCAGCTATTTGGGGTCGGCTTCACAAATCCTGTTTCACCAATCTTGAAGATTTGAAACAACTACATGGGGTGGGGACCGTTCAGAGTTACTAATGTCTTTTAACATCATATATCTATATAAGCATGTTGGACATATTGGGGATGTTGGATTTTCCAAGGTCAAAGCAGTTTGAAATGGAGACGGTCCTCGTCCAAGGTGCATTTATGGCTTGGTTCCAAAACTCATTGACATGCTACTATTGTTTTCTTCATTTACCGTATTGGTCCAGGAAGCTACTCTGATGGTATGCCTTCAACTAAAAACTCAGCCGAGTCAACTTGACTCGACAAAAAACAATGACTCAACAAGATTTCGAGCTGTCTTTGGGAAACTCAGTACTGAGCCTGACTCGGCCTTAAATATATTGGGAGCAAGATTTGAACCCCTAAACTCAACTAGGAGGCAACGACCTCTTGGTATCGATCCCTAGTGGGGGTGGCTAACATGGAGTGTGTGTACTGACATGGGTGTGTACTAACAAGCTAACCCACAAAAAAGAAAGAAAGAAGGCAACGACCTTAACTAGCGAGGTAGCAACAATTTTGTTGCTGTGAGTTAGGATTTATATTACTTATACAAGTTCTAACTATTTTAAATATCTATTAACAAGTAGGAGATCTACTTGGGACGCAACGGCCTTAACTAGTAAAGTACCGACAAGTTTCTTACTTTGAGTTAGGATTTATATCACTTATATGAGAGCTAACTATTTAAAACATGTTGGGAGCAAGATTCAAACCCCTAGCCTCAACTAGGAGGCAACGGCCTTAGCTAGTGAGGTACCAACAATTTCGTTGCTTTGAGTTGGGATTTATATTACTTATACGAGATCAAACTATTTTAAATATCTATTAATAATCCTACTACGTTCAATTTATAATAAATTAAATATCAAGTCCAGTTGGGTTGAGTCGTCGAGTCAACCCGACCTAGCTGAACATCGAGTCGAGTAGAGTTTTGGGTTTTTGAACAGTGATTTATGGCAAATGAAGAAATCAAAAGAACTAGAGGTCAACAGCCAACAACTCCTTTTCCTTTTTTCCTCAGATTTTTTCTTCATGGAACAACCAAGTCAAAACCAAGCAAGAGTTTCCATCACCACGCAAGAATAAGGATGGAGAAATGGGAGAACAAGGAATATTGCAAAATGCCATTTTATTTTGAAATGAATTTGAAACATCACGTTACCGCAAGGGTGGACTGTGAAATGTCACAAACAAAAGCTTTTAGTTCTTCATGCACTCCACAAAATGGATGGAAGGAACTTTGGCAATGACCGTCAGCTGCATGAAATGAAACCTGAAACACCACAAGGGATCGTTTGAAAATTAATGTTTCTTTCAACCAAAACTTGACAAGACTTGAAATTAAACACCAACAGAAATTTTTTGTACTCATTCCCATGCACAGAACAACGGATTCCGTAAGGAAGATGCATGGTGGACAGCAGATTTCTAATTTACCGAGTAGCCGTGCTTCCCATCTATGTTACCACGCTCGACTTGCACAGTGCCCTTTGAGCCAACAACTCGCCAACATGTCTAGAGACATCAAACACGTGAGGTAGTCTGTAAATGCAATTCACAATAATAGGCATGAATACAAGCAAAATCACAGAAGATTATTTGTTCTTAGCTCACCTTGGATGATCTTGCAGAAACTACTATTACAAACACCCAGCACAACCGTTCTCCAATTGACTAGACAGATGAAAAACATGGAAGATTGCCAATTTTAGGCTTTTGAATGGACTCAAAAATAAATAAATTTGAAGTAAAAAATTGCCCGACATTTGCAATGGGCTTTTGATACGTACAAAGCAGCAGATATATTATCTGGGGGAGGCAAAGTCAAATCCACATGAGAGGTAATAGCAGAAACGGTGGTGACCTCACACCCAACGATCTGTTTCAAGTGTAATGGGAAGAACTATCAAGATTCAAGAGCACTATGTTTAAAGGGACATCAACCAAACAGTGTATAGGCAAAGCAAGTTAAACCTATTTTCTCACCTACCAATTGTCGCGGACCTCGCGATGCGTCAAACTATGACAATCAAACATAAAATGAGGCATTACATAATCCTCAGCCCAAGGATACACATGGTACCTTGGTGATCCAGACCATTAACGTTATGGGGCCCACTGTGGATGGTATGGCCCAAAAGTCTCTTGGATAGGACAAATTGTAACCCTTTGATAGACGGTCAAGGAAAAAAAACAAGACTAATGTTTCAGGGCCCTAATACTAATCTCCAACCAGTGCTTAGCAATGGAGAAAGGCCAAAAGATTGCATGGCTATTGGCTAGGATCTTCTGATCGGGGAGATATTTAGTCTAACCACAGTCGGACCCATCGGATCATATTAGAGTCTGAATCTAAACTCCACCTACTGGTTCTGATAAAGAGCTTCTAGATAAGCTTAAGAATACCTACTACGATGTACATAATGTAACAAGCCTTCTTAGTTTTAGCATTGCAGGACAATGGTGTTTGAGGCATTGATCTAAGTACTGACATCTGATGATAGTAGCAAATAATCCACATGACTATGGTTGAATTTGCAGTTCAAATCACCAAGACCAACTATTTATACAAAAGGGTGAAACATGAAAGTCAAGAGAGAGCTTACCATTCTCAATCCCGCAATGTAGTGCACTCCCATATCTAGAATGAAACCTCCCTGCAAATTGCAAGCCTTCTTTTAGCCTAGAATCTCTTGCTCTATACTAGTGGTTACTTCAGAAGATAACTGAGACAAAATTGAAAGGAAGTCCTTTCATTTCTGAGAAATGTCTACAGTTTATTCAACATAGGGGGCAAAAAATTATCGAGGCAAGAGAAGCAAATTTCCAATACAAAGAAGTGTTCCACTAATACCCACTATGGAAAGGGTATTGGCCACTTCATTAGCTCCCTACTGACATGAGGGAATAAAAATGTTTAGCCTAGAAGGAATGTCTAAAATCTCCGCAAGAACTGTCAGGGTCCAATTACCAACTCAGAATGGAAGGATGATGGATATAATCCACTATGCTCTTCTCAAAATAAGCCCATTACTACAAATTGCTGACTACACATGCAGGCTAAATCATCATCATCATCATAGCCTTCTCCAGCTATTTGGGTTCGGTTTTACGAATCATCTATCGCCAAAACATATACACTAAATGATATGAAAAATTCAAGGCCATGTTCGGTGCCACTTGAAAATGAGTTGATCTCATTTATATTTAGTAGTAATTATGTATTTAGATATCAAAACTGTAACCAATAATTTATATAAACTATGATCTCTAATACGTACCGGACATTAACTAAAATGAAATGAGCTCATTTTTTTAAGTGGCAACCAAACAGGGCCTAAGCTTTTTATTGGTTGAATCTATGCCCAAGCAATGTGACAGCTAAGACGAGTCCCCAAGTCCAAGTACGAGAAATGCTAGAATAACATTCAGGTGAGAAGCAGTATGGCATTAAAAAAGATGCAGATAACCAAAGCATGTTGTAAACTACATTTGATAGCCTGTAGAAGAGTTATGGTACTCATTTTTACTGGCATAGACCTCACCGTGAAATTTCTTCTCCAAGAGCTTGAGAAGTAAGGATTTGAATTGCTCATTGATCCTTCAATAATGACTTGGACGCTCATCATGTCCCCAATCTCATTCATAAGTTTTCTGGACTGTATGATTCAGTAAGGGTTCAACTTCAAAAAAGGAAACAGAAGGGTAAATTGCTCATACAAAGAAATTATCAAGACAAAGTTAAACAAGTTAAAATAAATACCTCCGCAAAAGCGGGCTCAAATCGATAGTTTTCTGCCACAGCCCAAATTGGCTGTCGGGGTACATTGGTACTAAAAGAGTTGTAGAATGACAGTGCAGTTTCAGCCTCACTGACAGCTGTATAATTAAAGCACAGTACAGCCACATGTATCTTTGTTAACCTCATCCATAGCATAAGTAACAAATGAACAAATAAATCAAAATGGAGTCAAAATGAAATTGAATGTTACTTACAGCTGGCAGCTGGTTTCTCTTCAAATCCACCGCATTGATTAGCCATTACAAAAGACACAGGAATTAGGAATGCACCATTTAGAACTTGAATGAAGGTAAAAATAATGCAAATGAAAGCTTTCACAATACAGCAATCAAGAATAGTGGTTGCTCCATAGAGGAACCTGTAAGTGTAGGGCTGTCAACGGGCTTCGGCCTGGATTTTGAACTGTTCGGGCTGGGCCTACTCAAAATTTTGATTTTGCCCACCCCAAGTCCACCCCAATGACAGCCCTATGTAAGGGTGTGTCTTGAATCTTGATGCACACCTGTTGAGGGTCTGGGCTCCAGGTTGCAATCCCATTACTTTCAAGTTGGATAAGAAAGAAACACAACTGCAATGTGGGTCTTCCTTCCTCATTGTGAATACTAAAAACATCATCAACTTAACAAATTTCTTCTCAATTAAACTGATTGTTTTGTGAATCAATGCACATGAGCAACCAAACGCAGGTCATATGATCACCTTAGCTCTCATAGATGAACTCCTTGGTCCACCATGGGGTGGGCTTTCCATCGTTTGCCTAGGGTGGCGTTAATTATGAAATATGCACAGATTTATTTTTTATTTTTTATTTGGCATTCCCTTCATCTACATATAATTAACTTGTGACATCAAAAGTTTCCTTGCCTAGGTTTCATCTATGTGAGCAATTGGTCGTCAGGCTTAAGGTTGCTAAACAGTAATTCTTTTTCAGAAAATGGGCTGTGAATCAAGCAAATGTTTGAATTGCAACTTAGACACTGATGCAAGCTTTTCCCTTCTGAATCAGCTACCAACACTTGCAACTATAATCATCACATGATGGTTCTGATAATCGAACCCTTTGAACTGTTGTAACGTACAGGAGACTTCTTTTCAGTGTGGACATCCCAATCCCACAACCATTTGAGCTTGAATAACTCTATAAAGCAGAACACCAAGAGAAAGGAAAAAAAGACCCGTTATTTCCTTTAGTGATAGAATTTTACCTTGAACAACATGCTTCCCTGCCTTTAGCATCTTCAGTGAGATATCCACCTGCAGATATAAGGTTGATGAGCGACTGAAGCTATTACTCAAGACTGTTGAGATCTTCAAAATTCAACACATTTAATATGTTGGAGCACAAAGAGGGAACTTCTTTTTTTTTTTTTTTGGAAAGACAACTTTATTGAAGAGCCGCACAAAGTAGAGGGGGAACTATGCAAGTCATGGTCCAGAAAACACAAATGCATCATAATCAACCAAGAGGAGCATGTGGCACAGAAAATTGAGAGGGGCAGAGTTCACCGATGACGTAGTGTGGAAAATTAATAAAAGTGATGCAAGATGCCACATGAGGATATCTATTTCTATTTTTCTTATTTATGCTGAGGATAGTTGGGTTTTTCATTATATTTGACAATATCTTCTAACCAATTTTATGTAATATTTTAGCCTTTTCACTTCTCCTATATGCTCTGTTTAAGACTTTTTAAGTTGTTGCTAATACTGGGGAGAATATTGAAAAGGGTAGTTCTGATACATGTGTGTGATCGCCACATAGCAATCAAACTATAGGAAAATTTTATAGGATAGATAGAAGACCAGCCATTTTTTATGGAACAGAATGTTGAGCATTTAAGGAACAACAACGCGCTCATTTCAGCTATGCTCATCCTATGAACATGTCAAATACTAAGGTGAAGAAGGAAGAAATTAGAAATGAATGCATTTGAGGGAACTTAGAAGTAGCACCAATAGGCAATAAGATACGAGAAAGTAGACTTCGATGGTTTGTCCATGTTCAACAAAGATCAGAACTGCACTGGTTAGAAGGAATGAATTAGTACAAGTAGAGGACTCTAAAACGGCAAGGGAAGGCCCAAAAGGACATGGGTGGAACTTGGAAGTAATAAGAAAAGACTTGGCGGCATATGGTTTAACTGAGGATATGGTCATTGCTAAGGTGGAATGGAGGAACAAGATTAATGCAGCTGGCCCCACTTAGTTGGGATAAGGTGTAGATGATGATGATGACAGTTCTGTTACATTTGGAGTGCATGAGTGTTCCATGAAGTCTGGAAAAAGGGCAAAGGACACTTCAGCATATCATACCTAAAAGATGGATAGTGGAAATGTTCAATGAGACCAGGTAATACAGCAACAACAGATGACTACAAGTAAAATATGGTCAAACCTGAGTTTGTCCAGCAAGAACGACTGCAACTCCATGTATCGACTTATCGTGAATAATTTCATCAAGACCTGTCTCTCCCCACTTGCATTCAATATTGGGGGAAAAATCTCGTGCAAGTTCCGCAGCAGCTCTTGCAGATTCCTAGATTGAGTGACATGTGAAAATAGAAAACAAAGCATTTATACACAAAGTGAATGAGAACGCTGATATAGAAGTGGTTAGTGACAGTAAAAAAATTGATAAACCTAAAAGTAATCTTCTTATTTCATACAATAACTTGCTATCTAACATTAAGGGCACCTTTGTTTGCACCGATTTACATATGTAGATATCTATTTGCATACCTAATCCCACATTTGTGTCCATCAATTTTCTTATGAAATATTTTCACATGGCCCATTTTCCTGTGTAAGAGCCATTTTATTTTCACATCCTCCTTTTCCTTTGCAAAATGAGTCAATGATACCTCTACCACCAAACATTGGTCCAACATCATGGACATCCACATCAATGCTTACACCTTTCCAATATACTCAATATGGACCATCCATTTTCCAACCACTATTTGGATGGTTAGGATCATGCAATCAAAGTGATTTGTGAGGGATGGGAATCAAAGGTGGGCCCCACATGATTTACATTCCATGCAATTTTTTATTTATTTATTTTTTTTTTTGGGTTAGCTTGTTAGTACACACCCATGTCAGTACACAAACTCCATGTTAGCCACCCCCGCTAGGGATCGATACCAAGACCTCAAGTGTTGAAACGAGGTATCTCCACTCAGTCTGCCAATTGAGCTATGGATTTGGGTGTGACATTCCACGCAATTGCTTATACCTCTAGCATATTCAATATGGACTCCATTCCCAAAACCACAAATGTGCCCTTCGAATCATCCAATCAAAGTGATTTGAGAGGGATGGGCAACCAAAGGTGGGGCCCACATGATGAACGTCCACATCAATGCTCAAGCTTTTCTAGTAGTATACTCAATATGGTCCATTTCCCAAACCACTAATCAGATGGATAGGATAACCACATCAAAGTGATTTGAGAGAGATGGGCAATCAAAGGTGGGCCCCACACGATGGACGGTCCACATCAATGCTCAAACCTTTCTAGTATACTCAATATGGACCATCTATTTCCCAACTACTAATCAGATGGTTAGGATCATCCAGTCAAAGTGATTTGAGGGGGATAGTCCATATCAATGCTTTGGCCTTTAATAGTATACTTGATATAATTAAATAAAGAAAAGGCTATAAAAAAAAAAAGGGTACCTGATGTGTAATGACCCAATTATATATATATATATATATATATATATATATATATATATATATATATATATATATATATATATATATATATATATATATTTCAATTTCTAAACAAATTTGAATTTAAATTGAATTCTAAAACAAGAGGAGAGATAAGAGGGATTGGTTGTAACTTCTCTCCCTATCTCGTAGAGAATTTCTCTTCTTAAGGAGATAAATTTGGCTTGCTCCAAATCTCTTTCAAAAACATAGGAAAGAAATTACAAAGTGAGAGTGAGAGAGAGAGAGAGGGAGGAAACCCTAGTCAAGCTCATCCAGGTTGGTGTTATGATTGTTCTCACTTTTTTTTTTTTTTTTTTGTAATGTAATTTATTTTTATTAGATCTATGCAATGAACGGTTCGGATCAGCCGTACGTTCATTACATAGACATATGCAGCAAGTACAGTAGAGAGATCGAATTCTCTACGCAAGTGCCTTCGGCCTTTGGGAAGGGAATCATGCAGGGCCACCTTGATGTGTGGGATTGGATCCATACGGACCATCTGATTGAGGATGTTGAAACGTGTGGGACCCTAAATATCATATCGATCTGACCATCATATGGGTTGTGCCAATCAAATAGCGATTCTAAATAAATTTTGTAATTCTGAATAATGTGGGCCATGAAAATTTTAGATCAAGCTGATAAATGGACCTCTCTCTTAATCACCCATGTGAGGGCCAATGGTTGGCTTGGATCTGACCAATGTGCTTAATTGGACCCTAAACCCGAGATTAAAGAAAGTCCCCAATTCATAGTTTGATTCGTCAAAACCAAATCGAGTCCAGAGACTGTCGGTTTGACTGATAGTGTGGTCAGTCCGACCGACAAGAGGAGAAACAGACCGTTCGATTCCGATTTTGAGAATTTGAATTAAGGAATCAATTATAACTCTATTATGGAAAATTTATACCTACCGAGACAATTAGAATATCAATGGATGGTAGACGGCCGCTATGATTGATCGAGTGGGTCCGGTTTGAGATCGTAATACCTTGTGTTATGGGTTAGATCTAAAGCTGTTTAAGATCATAACACCCTGTATTGAGGGTTGGATTTGAAGGAACGTGATTGGACAATGTTATGGACCCAAGCTAGAAACTAATCAATCAAAAGTGGGCCCCACCATGTGAATTCACCTAAAGTGGAAATGATTATGAATGTATATTGTTTTAGGAAATATTTAGGTTCTACTGATTGGATTAATTATTCGAACAGAATCAAACTCAACAGATTTTCCGAGTGAGTGATCCCAACGTGTTTCATCTCCATTAGAATTGATATAGTGTTTGTTGTGTGTGACTAATTGTTATGTTTGATGTTCGTTTGATCTAGGTAATTTAGAATGATTTGTTCTATTCCTATTTACATTTGTTAAGTGTATAACCGCTTATAATTCATTATAGTCGTAAGCTTCCCTTATTATATGTTAAATGATCTATTTTAAAGTTTAATTACTAAACTCTAGCATGCTGAGTGCATAATCCGTGCCAGTCGTTCCTAGGGGCCACCTAGATGAAAATTTGTTCCTGGTAGCCATGCTTCCAAATGCAAGCCTAGCCCATGCCTACCAACAGGTAAATGCCTTCCCAATTGGCAGATGCGGGCCTTGCCTATGCCTACCAACAAGTAGATGCCTTCCCAAGCGGAGGATGTGGGTCGATAAAATTTCAACTCAAGCAAGTAGATGTAAATCCCCACTTGAAGCACTCTTACATTTAAATTATTTACTGTTTATTCATTTTGATTCATGATTGTTATTCTATATTAATTTTTATTGGATGAACCATGCTGGGATTTCTCACTAGGCCTGACTAGCTTTACATTTTATTGATGGAAAAACTGTACAAATGTAACGGATGTTGAGCCTGCGGTGCAAGAGCAAGAGGATGTGGTTGAGCCTGTGGATGACCCACGGGATACGTGGTCGTATTTAACAGAAGAAGAATTAGCTGCATTAGATTGATTTTAATGTAGTTACTAGATTATTTCAAACATGTTTATTCTCTTAGATTATTATTTGTTTTCAGTTATTTGATTAGTGGGAATGCGGCATTGGTGTATGATTCAGGCTAGTTGTGTTGAACATGACTTTAAATGTGTGAGTTGATTATTACATTGAATGAAGCTCCCAAGTGGGTGGGCCATTAGACTTTTAATTGGGAATTTATAAATTGAAGTAGTTGATTTAATGTATGTGAATGTTTGTACACGGAACGTAGAATGGACAGCATGAACATGGTTATGGCCTCTGAATAAACTGCAATTTACTAGGTTCTCGTACACTTAGTGTACAAGTCACGATGCGGGACTCGGGTCTAGGATGCGCGCTCGGTACCCAAAATCTGGGTTGTGACATGATGGATGCCCCACCACGCCCCATTTCCTATTGTTTCCAAATCTGTGGATCCAAACCGAATGGATAATTAATTGGGGACGATATTGAGATTCCGATCCAATTAAATCAGGTTGGATACCTTGGCTATCAGTGGATCGCAGTACCCATTGACAGCCCTCCAAACTAGGGAATGGGTTGCTGGTCTCATCCAATGTTTTTTTGGACCTTTACCTCAGAAAACAAATAGGTTGCTTCTGCCGACACCAACAAAAAAAGATTCATTAACTCAAATATTTCAATACCTGGTTTTCATAACTAACCATCTTTCTTTCGAACACTTTAAGAAATTCATTGCTACTTTAAATTGGTAACATACGATGCGGTATTTGAATGTTTATGCCTGTTGTTTGAAATTCAATCTGGTTTAAATAAAAAAGTTAGAATAAAAATGTAAACCACATACCTCACTCCGGCTCCATATTGTCTTAAGAACCACGATATCAGCTATCTCTCTTAGCCTAGGAATATATTGTGTGCGGACAAAGATACCTGCACCAAGTACTGCAATTTGTGGCAATTTCATCTCAGGAGCCACCATCTTCACACCAGTTTCCCATGCCAAGTAGGCACATATTTGGGGGGAGAAAAGAAGAAGAACTGTTACAATTGGAAATAAAAACAGCATTCCTGAAGAACTAAAAAGTAAAGGTAACATCGAGGATACAGAAAAAATCCAGCACAATCTGCAAAGTTAAATCACTACACATCTAACAAGGAAACTTCTCTCATTTTGAAACCTATACATGGAACATAAATCAGTCTTGACTTCGATGATTGGAAATGACCCATTACCCAAACAACTGAAAAGGTACTAAAACGGCAAGAACCTATCAAAATATGAAAATTTCACAACCAAATTCCACCAATGGAAAATGACCCATTTCCTCAAATGCAGTAAAAGAGAGACAGTAGTGATGCAGTTGAAACTTCAGAGCAGATCAAATTAAAAAATGAAAAAGTCACAACCTAGTTCAACAGACGGAAAGAACCCATTTCCCTAGTGGCTAAAAGACGTGCAGAGAGAAAGGCCATGGCCTAATTCAACGGATGGAAAGAACCAATTTCAGAAGTGGCTAAAAGACAGGTGGAGAGAAAGGACTCGGTCATGCAGAAGAAAATTCAGACCAGATCAAATTCAACCAAAAGAAAGAACCCATTTCCTCAAATGGGAGAAAAAAAAAAAAAAAAAACACGCAAAAAGAGAAAGATGCCCATGATGTAGTACAAAATTCAGATCCGATCAATGTTTTTAGAAAAGGAAAAGATTCATCGAAAAGCCAAGCAGCAGCGAATTCAGGTCGAAAGGCTGAGAGATGTGCAGAGAATTCAGAGAGAGAGAGAGGGGGAGGACCCAGTTCCTCGAAAAGCCAAGCAACAGAGAATTCAGGTCGGATCCAATTCAGAAAATCACGACCAAATGAAAGAAATGGGGAGGACCCAGTTCCTCGAATGGCCAAAGGATGCAGGGAAAAAAGCAACGAATCCAGTTCCTCGAATGGCCAAAGGATGCAGGAATGTAGTGGAAAGTTCAGACGAGATATCATTCAAAAAAAGAATGTAGTGGAAAGTTCAGACGAGATCTCATTCAAAAAAAGAAAAAAGAAAAGAAAGTTCAGACCAGATCAAGTTCCCATAATCTTCAAACTCGAACTCTCATTGGCAATTTGCCATTCACCTGTAATGCAGGTTGTTTCTACTTTCTAGAGTTCCCGTTTTGATTCGCGCAATAGACAAAGAGATCGAATTAAGAAATAACTGTCACTCGTTAATGGATAGAAAAAAGAAAAGGAAAACTCGGAATGAAGAAGTAAAGAAAATCAATCAAAAACTCCAATGCGAATTGGAACTCAAAAACCGCAATTTGAGAGATCGACTTTCGGCATACCTTTTGAGAGAGAGAGAGAGAGAGAGCTTTTTCCTCAGCAGATCCCAGGTGGGATATTTCCGTCGTGCAAAGGTCAAAGGGAGATAGCGCAGTGGAGTTGAAGCCGGCAGAACGCCTATTTCAGGCAGCGCTTAAAACACACCAGGTCTCTAGGACGCGGATTGGCTACTGATACTGCCAGTGGCGACTCGCTACTGGACGGTGCTCTGTGGGCCCACCATGATGCGCGTGTTTTGTCCACTTCCTCCATTAATTTTTACATCTCAATTTAGGGAATGAGCCCAAAAACGAGGCATATCCAAGTATCAGTTGGACCACGCTACGCTACAGGAGATAGTGGAGATTGAACGCCTACCATTAAAAGCTTCCAGGGGCCACAAAAGTTTCGGATCAAGCTGATATTTGTGTTTTCCCTTCGTTTAAGTCTTTGTCACCTTTATCAACAGTTGGATGGAAGATAAAAACTACAGTGGGCCCTAAGAAGTTTTCAATGGTGAGCGTTCAATCACATTGTTTTCCTGTAGTGTGGTCCACCTGAGTTCTAGAACTGCCTCATTTACGGATTTACTCGCTGAAATTATCTGGAAAAATATCTAGACGGCGTGAATAAAACACATACATCATGATGGGCCCACAGATAACTGTCCATTAGCCCGGTTGCTACTACAGCAATCCGTGTCCAGCTCTTTGGGGTCCACCATGTAGTATATATAAAATCCACTCCTTCTAACAAGTGATAGCCATTTATTGGACAGTACATTCAGAATATGAGCCTATTTTAAAGTCATATGGGCCACATCAATCAAACAATGTATAATTGCCATGAAAACTGGTTAAAGTTCACATGCATGGCCCGCCTTAGTTTTAAATCAGTCGATATTTGTATATACTCTTTATCCTGGTGATTTATAACTGATTAACCGGTTTGATAAAGGATACACGCCATGTGGCCCTACACACAAATCCATGGATTGCATCCCATCCCCACTGTTCCACATTGTGTGACCGTTCTAAGATGTAAATCTAGCTGGTTTTTTGCATCAATTCCTAGAATCGAGGACGGAACCTGATAGACGGAGTAGATTTTACCTATACAACATGTTTGGCCCCACAGACTTATGTCTTTGAAGTACTACTTAAACACAGGTGTTGTAGAGGATTCCGGTCCAGCCAACTCACTACAGTACAAGTGGCAGGGCGATGAATCAATCGGATCTGTCTATCTAGTTGACCCTACTTTTTGGATGGATAGATTTCCCAAATGCACAAATATCCAATTTCTTATCCATCTAAAAGGCGGCCTTCAAAGCGACGGTTTGAGATGAAAATAGGTAATGGCTAAACACTTATCAAATGAAATTGGAGAAATGTGATGGACTGGATTGTCTAATTGATGTAATTGTTGAAACTCAAGATATTCATGATAGGGCCTGCTAGATGGACCGCCCGGATCGATATTTACCCCTGCCACGTGTACTAAGGAGAGATGGCGCTAGCATTTTCCAATTCTTCCCGGCTCTACCGTATCATGTAGTTATGGCGCCCGCTTGATGAATGGCTCGAATCATGTGACATGTCCATAGGAGTTGCTCTGTCTGCTCAGAAACTTACATGGGAATACTTCACTTACGGGTCTTGACACTTGGACGGTGGGGAACCCGCGCAAGCGGTACAGATCTCTCACGGACTTATTACGGTGGCCAGTCAAATCCCACTCACCTCATGCGTTCCTACGTGTGGCTAGATCCAGTGCATTCATCAGGTGGGCTTTTTTTGGTATTTGTCGTCGCCCAAAAATCAGGCTGATTTGGACTGCGGGTGGGCCATACTTGGACATTCCATTTGGACAATTGCTAACAATCTTTAACGGGAGCGGATTGGGTGAGACCCCGGATCCACAAAGTTGGGTGGGACCCCTAACTGTGGGTCCCACTATGATGATGTTACTACATCCACGCCGTCCATCCGTATTGAAAGCTCATTTTAGGGCATGAACCAAAAAATGAAGCAGATCTAAATCTCAGGTGGACCATAATACAAGAAACAGTGGAGTAGTCTGAAGCGCCATCTGCTCTCTCGGATCTCTCCCTTTCTCCGCGGATCGCTCTTTCCTTCTCTCCTATATATTCAAATCATTTTTTTTAAACAAAGATTTTCACAAAAGAGAATTTTCCAAAACCATACGAGTAGTTAAATCTCTAAACCCCTAAATTTTAAAATCCCTAAAATTTCAAAAATTACAAATCTTAAATCTTTAATTTAAAAAACATTGTATATTATGTCTTGAAAGTTGCTGTAGATAGAAACGATTTGGTGCGGCGTTTCTCTGGAATGATTAGATGCGGCGTTTCTCGGAAAGAAGCAGAGAGAGAAGGCGCGAGAAATCTAAGATGGAAGGGAAAGAGAGATGCAGGGAGGGAAGGAAGAGAGATCCGCGAGAGAAAGAAGAGAAATCTGAGCAGGAGGTAAGGAAATCGAGAGAGAGAGACCGAGGACGGGATTTTTGGGCTTTTTTTTTAATTTTTTAATCGGGTCGAGTTGTACAAGGCCTAACGGCGTGTAATGCGCCGTGAACCTCCTCACTCGTGGGCCCTACAGTGTCAGCCAATCAGAAACGAACACGGCTAGTCCGTCTTTTTCCGCGTCCTGGCGGGGGTAGGACGCAATCCACGTCCATCAAAGAGGTCCCGACTGGATAAAGCTCCATTTCAAATCTCATCCACTTCTCTCTCATCTCTCTTCGAAACCCCTAATTACCGTTGCGGAATGCAAAACCCTACTCTCCTTCTCCTCTGAAATCTCTTTCTTCTCTCTATCTCTGTTGAAATGGCTGCAATTTCTTCTCTGCTATCTCCCAATCTCCTCCAACAGCCTTCAAGACTCCACAACCGAGCGCCCAAACCCTCACTTCCACTCCTCAAAGTAGCTTCTTCCTTCCACGGATCCCATGCCTTTCTCATCTCCTCAAACCCTAGAAAACCCCTGAGTATCTCCGCTCAGGTTCAGGAAGCCCCAGTATCGACCCGAGACCCGTCCTCCGAGGCAGCGAGGAGATTGTACGTCGGAAACATTCCCAGGACCGTCACCAATGAGGAAATCACACGGATATTCGAAGAACATGGCTCCGTTGAAAAGGCTGAGGTATCGGCTCTCCGACTCATTCTATTTTATTCCCTCGCTACATTTACAGAAGTATGGGATTTGGAAGCTTAGGGTGCGTTTGGATGCACCATCCAATTAAAGTAAATTATAGTTTCCTCTGTTAGCATCCATGTAGAGCGATGTAGAGCGACTGAGCTCAAAGTTGCAGTTTGACTACTTTCAAGTTTGACCCGAAAGAAATGTAACTGCAATTTGAGACCTACTTCTGCATTATGAATACTGGGAAACATGATTTGTATTCATCATTTTCTCTTGATGGAACTGAAGGTTTGCAATTCAATTCATTCGAGCATCCAAATGCAGCCTAAGGAAAAGCATTACATTTGCTCAACTGTCTCATTACTGCCCATTTTGATGCCACTGGTTCGATTTCTAAGATACTACAATAGTTCATAGTTTTAGGGCCATGGCCTGCACATGTGTTGGTGTTCCAGATCAATGATTTCGGCCACCCTAGTATCTGGCAAGTGTAAGCATAGATGCTGGAGATGGGCAAGCAAACCTTATCTGGCTATTCTCCTGACCTTGTTTGCAAACTTCTGAAAAAAAAATCCAACCTTAGATTACAGTGGAACTTTCTTCATGCAGAACTTGTGATGTAAATGGTGATAGTATAGGAAAAATAACCATACCAACAATTTTGTGCTAATGGAAAATCTTAGCAGGGAATGGATGGGTCGGTCTTGTTTGTAGTCTGTAAATGGAAATTCCTATGTGCAGTCCTTTAGATGTAATTGAGGGAAAAAACAGATATGTGCCTTGTTTTCCATTCTGAGCTCTGTCTGCAATGCGCTGGGCACAGAACGGAAACTTCTCTTCCCTAGTACTTGAATTATGTCAGCCATGAAGTCTGCCTTGAGAAGAAACATTTTCACCCTTGTACGTCGTTAGTATTTTGCAGACATGTATTCTGGACAGTGCTATGGGACTTTAGTGTCAAATTCTCAAGAATAATCTACTCAGGGCTGTTAACAGGACGGTTTCAGTCTGGGCCTTTCCAGGCCTGAATCCACCCTGATATATGCGAGCCCAGGCTGAAGCATGTTTTGCCCATTTTCCCAAGCCTGAGCCTGAGCCTTATTGAACTTAACTAGTCCAAGCCTGAATTCATGCCTGATTAAAACCGACAAGCCCCAACCAACCCTGATTAAACCGAATGGGTCTGTTTCCAATTTAACATTAATAGGAGGATTGAAAAAGGATATAGTTTTTCAACATAGAATAGCCATGGAGGTCCGAGGCCTAGGCCCCAGCTGATGTGATCACACCATACTCATAAGTGCTCAACAGGACCAAGCCTGGCCCGATTACTAACTGGCTTGAAATTTCATCCCTGAGCTGGACCTGTGGGCCTGATAATCAAGCTGGACTTCATCTCTCTTCGGGCCAAGCCAAGCCAGACGGTTTGACCTGGCCTGGTCTGTTTATAGCTCTGCTACTTAGGGCCAGCTCCTGCTTCAAAATCTCACAGTCTACTGTTGCTTTGATCACAAAATACGTAACTTTCCACTTTTTGTTTGATGCTCGTGTTCAGACTGCCTTCCCACTTCTGATTCTGGTAAGGGATGACTTATACATAACTAGCCATGACCCTGGTGGTACCACTGGTATAGTTGTAGCTTAAAATGAGTTTTCCAGGGAAGATTACTATTTAGAAAAATATAGCTTCCCACTAGCATAATAGGGTTTGTCTTTCGTTTTTGAGATTGTTCCTCATGCTTTATTTACAGGTTATGTATGATAAGTACTCTGGAAGGAGCCGTCGTTTTGCATTTGTCACTATGAAAACAGTAGAGGATGCAAATGCAGCTATTGAGAAGTTGAATGACACGGTAAGCTGCAATTCAGTACAATTTTAGATCTTGGTGGATATATTCCTCTCTTATGTAGTCTTGACATTATTTACATTGCAAGACTTTTATAGCTAAGGGTCCATCTGGCCTGTGACTTCAACAGAATACTCAAGCTGCTATTTTGTTCATGTATTAACAGGAAATTGGGGGACGGCAAATCAAAGTAAATGTGACAGAAAAGCCTTTGCAGCCTGTGGATGTGTCTCTTCTCCAGGCTGAGGAATCGACGTTCATTGACAGCCCTCACAAAGTTTATGTAGGGAACCTTGCAAAGACCGTGACCTCCGAAACACTCAGCCAATTCTTCTCTGAGAAGGGAAAGGTTCTTAGTGCGAAAGTGTCGCGAGTGCCAGGGACCTCAAAATCCAGTGGGTTTGGCTTTGTTTCATTTTCCTCGGATGAGGATGTAGAACTTGCCATTTCATCATTTAACAATTCTGTAAGTTTGCTTCTCCTATCTTAGGCCATTGGCTAGACATGCATACGGGCATACATGCATCTGTACATGTGCACACTTGCATAACGATAGTGCAGGCAGGTACAGATTCATGCCTGTTTAATGATTACTTGGGTACATGTAACATGCAATGTATGCTTACATGCGACCATGGTTTCATTCATTGCGGAATTTGATAGTGGTTTCATTTGGTTTGTTCACTTAATTCTCTTGGTTCTTTCAGCTACTGGAAGGGCAACAGATTCGTGTCAACAAGGCCTAATGCTGCGGATTAGGAACTTGGGAGCTTGGAGATGCTTATTATGTTTTGCAACCCCCCTCTTTTTCTCCTTTTGTTGATAATCCGAGTTTGTGTTGACAAACAGTTGTAGAAACATGCCTTGTTTTTCTTTCTCACATTGGTTAGATGCATAAAATTTTCATCTGTCCAAGATGACCCTTGTCTTCGTAACCATCATAGTGTCCTGTAGTTGAATAGTCATTACTCGTTGAGTGGATTTTGTTACAGTCTACAATTTATTTTTTTCATGGTTCTCAAGCAACTTAACATTTTCAAAGACTGAAGTATTCAAACCATGATGCGCTTTTCTTGACATGCCTCTAGGAAATTGTCATGCCGGTCTTCTCTGCTCAGGCACTGATGCTGCTTTTGGACGAGGCCATCGCTGGTCTCACCCCTAGTCAGGCCTCTGTGTGCCATGCTCTTGTATCAACCGGTGCTTATTACCTGCATCCAATTATCCATACCACCAACATATGATTTTTGATTGTTGCCGTCTGATCATTGACCTGCAAATGAACAGTTAAAACGAAAGGTGGATGTCAACTGTTTGAAACCCTTCGGATTGTATACTATGGCACATGAGCAGTGTCAGCCACTGCGAGGTCAGTTTGGACTGACCAATATATACATTTACGTGGAGATTTATGGGAAGTTTGGGTGTCAGTCCTCCACTGGAGTAACGCTTGTTGCTTGACTACCTGCAAACCTAAGGCATGTTGCTTTCTTTTTTTAACACTCACACCCACACACACCACAATGGTACTCGAACCATGACCTGTGTTGAAACTGTAGGTCTACCACCCAGCCATGAGTAGATACCCCTGCAAATAGGGGTGTCAATGGGCCGGCTCGGGCCTGAAAATCAGAATTTTGAATAGGCCTGGCCATCAGGCCCAGCCAGTTGACAGCCCTACCTGCAAACCTTGTAACTCTTTTGTAACGCATGTTGCTTGACCGCCTGCAAACCTTTCATCTCTTACCTTTCATCTCTTTTACAATTAAGTATTAGGGAACTTAACAAAAAATAATTAATATAGAATTTACGTTTTAACTTTTATAAAGGTTTTCGAAAAGCTACTCATTAATCGAGATAATTATCATTCCACTCACTTTACATTTCTTTAACAGCAGGTTGGGTGGAGTGCTGCCATGATGTTTATGTAAAATTCAAAATTCACCCGGACCTGCCATGTTGTTTATGTATAATTCATCCAACTACCAAGTTTGTCACCTTGTGTTAGGTGAAAACCCTCATCTATGATTCATGTGGACTACATGATTGGAAATTGTGTACAGGATGAGGATTTGTGATTCTTGTAGGCAATTCGTGTGGACTGTATGATTGGAAATCATGTACAAGGTAACAATGCCTTCCAAACCATTTCCCTTGGTATAGCCCACATGAATCACCAATGAGCCTGATTTTTAGGCTCTTAGCCTAAAATTTAGCAGTAGTGGATATTACCATTACGGTGGCCTTGTAAAAATCAAGGGTTGACATTTCTCTCTCAACCGTGTGGCCCGCCTAAATTACAAGTCAGCCTAGTTTTTAGGATACATATTAGGTACTACCCCTGCCCATCCCTAGCTAGGAAAGGAGCAGGGGCTTTGAGAGGCCACTGTGATGTATGGGTTTTATCGACCCTGCTCATTGTTTCATTTGTGTCATTTTCGGGTACAAGCCCAAAAAAGAGGCAGATCCAAGGCTTATGTAGACCACACCACAGTAAGTAGTTGTGACAATGACACCCACCGTTAAAACCTTCCTAGGGCTCACCGTGATCATTGATTGCCATCCAACCTGTTCATAAGGTCACATAAACCTGGATGAAGGGAAACGCAAATATAAGCTTGATCCAAAACTTCTAAAGCCCCCAAGAAGTCTTCAATAGTAGTTTTTAATTCTCACAGTGTGATCCACTTGAGCCTTGGATCTACCTCATTTTTCGTCTTTTACCTTAAAATGATATGGCAAAATGAATGGAGAATGTAGATAAAACTCCTACATCATAGTGGCCCCTTAGACCCTCTTTTCATTCCTAGCTAGGGATGGGTAGGGTAACACCAAATCTGAGTTCAATTTTTTGGACCAGGTCCTTGATTGGTATTGCACATCTAGTCGTCAGAGTAGATTTAGTATACACATGGGCCTACCAAAAAAAAAAAAAAAAAAATTTGCATGGGACATGCTCTTGATTTTGACAATGCCTAGTGTTATGTTTGTGTAAGATCTACTCTAGATCCACTCTTAGATATTGGTCCTAGATTAAGCCAACAGGCAAAAAAAAAAAAAAAAAAAGACAGATCGCCATTGATTCCACCGGACCACACCAAAGGAAAAAGTTGGGAGAGATGTCCACCCTTAATTTTTATAAGACTTACCGTAATAATTATATAAAATCCACTCCAACCATTAGATTCCATAAAATATTAGGATTGTGTATCAAAAATCATACATATACGTGACCACATTAATGGAAACAATTTGGAAGGCCAACATTGTCATGTACACTGTTTTCAATCATACAGTCCACTGGAATCACGTATGAAGGTGACTTTCAGGCCTTTGGCCCAATGAGGGGCGACACACCTGATGGTCAGTGTGGATTTTACATAACCATCATGGTGGGGCCTACCTAAGGCACCAATTCATGTGTTTGCACAGTCATGACGCATAAGGCAATGGAATAAGGCATATATGGATCAATGAGGTAGTTTTTTGAAAACCTTTAAAGATCCGGGAGTATTTTGTAAAATTTCCGACTACTATTAGCAGTATCTTTAAGCCACTGATGCCACGGCTGCAAGTTGCAATCAAAGATTTGAATTATTTCAAAGGATAACAGTGAAGTGTGAACTGACGGTGGGTGTACTAAAAAGCTAACCGAAAAAAATATATATATAAAAAAATAAAATTCAAAGGCTGTTTGGGTGAGGGATTCAAGTAGGGATTTGTGAAATTTATGGATTAAAAGTTTTCCAATTAAATTTTTGTTATAGATTTATTAAATTAGTGGATTATTTAACATATGCTTTCATAAAATTCACATATTCAAACACAGATTATTAAAATGAGAGACGCTTTTAAAGTAACATGATCATGGAAGTGTCTCACACACTAGTTGGTAGTGTGGTATATGCAATGCATCAAATTAGTACAGAATGGTTCCCCCTGATGAAAATTGGATGTCTTGAGTTGGCACCACGTGGATTTCAATGTTTCTAACATCTGGCCCATTAATCAGCATAAATTTTAGGCCATCTTATTTTCATTCACCATCGGGCAGCCCCAATTAAATGAATTGGATATCGATGATGCACCATGGTAGCTTCACATACAGCTAATGTGCCTTTTCTCAATTAAAATTGCATGTGAAGCCCTCTCACTATGGCATTTTCCCATCAAAGAATATTATTACAGTGCAAGCAAGGGTGTGATCAAGTACCCCTGTATCGGGAGAAGTGGGCCCCGTCCACCAAATACTGCCACCCCCACTACATATGCCCAGTATCACCGTAACTTACAGTGGTACCAGTAGCGGTGGAGAGCACCACCTTTCAACATCCGAATGGATATGTATTTTAATTCTCAAACAAGAATGTTCATGATTCACATTCTCATTTCTTTATCACAGACATATGGGGAGCTATATGAAGCTCCCTTCTCTTCTCTGAATATTTATGAATGGGCGCATCAATCTATGATCCTCACAATTAATGTGATGGCCTCACAGAGAGTACATTTTTAATTTCCCTGGTAAATACCTGGAAATAAGTAATCATGACTTACTCTACTTGTTTGAAATTAGCCGGTTTCGAAAATCGGTCCATAAAAACTCTCTTATTACTAATTTAAATATGTGGGCTCTATCATAATATATGTGATTTATCCACACTATCTATCCTTCTTAACATCACATTTTAAGGCATGATCTCAAAAAATGAGAAAAATCAAAATCTCAGGTGAACCACACCTTAGGAACCACACCTTAGGAAACAATGATCATAAAGACGTCAACCGTGGAAAGTTGTTTTCTCCCTAGGGTCCACATTGATGCTTATTTGTCATCCAACTTGTTCATAAGGTCAGAAAGCCATGGATAAAGGGAAAACAAAAATATCAGCTTGATTTAAAACTTCTGCAGTCCGCAAGAAGCTTTCAATGGTAAGAGTTCAATTCCCATTGTTTCCTGTGGTGTGGTCCACTTGAGATTTGGATTTCCCACTTTTTTCGGCTAATGCAATAAAATAAGCTGGCTAAAGGGTTGGACGGTGTGGATAAGACACACATCATGGTGAGCCCCACAATTCAACATTTTATCCTCAATGACGCGAGGAGTGCTATAAATAAAAGGTGGCTGTCAACGTTACCTTGGAAATTCAACCGGAAATACACTGGTAAATAATTATTACCCATTTACCTTGAATTACCAAGGTAATTAGAAAATCAAACAGCTCTTTAGTTGGTTTGCCTTTTGGACTCGGGTCTTGACTTGGATTAGCGTATTAGACCCAAGGGTTGGCTCGGTCTAAACTTGCCTTTTTTCAATCAGGCTAAGCTTAGACCCTGAACAACAGCTAGTCAGCTCAGTCAAAGTTGTCCGCCCATTAGAGTTGTAATGTTAAGGGATTTTTGAAAAAAGCTACAGTTTACAGAGATAATTGTAATGTTTATGTGAAATTCACACCGATCACTAGGTGTCTCACCCTATTTTAGGGCCAGTGGCCCATATACGATTCAAGTGGGCCACACGATTGAAAATGATGTAAAGGGCAACACTCACCTTCCTAAATTATTTTTCTTGCTGTGGTACACCTAAATCACTTATGGGCTTAATTTTTAAGCCCTATGCCTAAATCTTAGTGTTACATATAATGGGTGGAGTGGGTTTCACATAATCATTGTGGTAGGGCGTGTAAAAATTAAGGGGGAACGTCTCTCAGTTGTTTCCTTTGACGCCGTACAAATGAATAGTAGATTTTTAAAGACATGGAACTAATGTTATGTTCGGTCAGCCTGATTTTTTTAGCCATGACCCTAACGTTAGATTACACATCAAATGAGTGGAATTGATTTCGAATGCATATCAAGGTGGGCCTTATAAAAAATTAAGAGTGGCGTCCGTCTCCCAAGGGGTTAAGACGAATCACGGGCCTGCCAGGACACGGGCCTATGTGTTACAATGCGGGCGCGGGGTTTTCATGCCTTGATCACGTGCACACGTGTCTGGTCCTAGAAAACTATTTACTCCCGCGCAGCTTTAGTGTGTGGGACCTGACCGTGGGGCCCACCTTAATGTACGTGACTATATCTACACTGTCCATCTGTACTGAATGCTCATTTTAGGCATGATCCAAAAAATGAAGCAGACCCAAATCTCAGATGGACCATAGTATAGGAAATAGTAGTAATTGACCATTCAAAACTTCTAGTGGGCCACGAAAGTTTGGATCAAGATGATATTTGTGTGGTCTCTTCATATAGGTCTTTGTGACCCTATCAACAGGTTGGATGGCAAATAAACATTCCGGTGGACTCTATGTAGTTTTTTATAGTGGGGATTCAATCACAACTGTTTCCTGTATTGTGGTCAAACTAAGATTTGGGCATACTTTATTTTAAGGATCATATACTAAAATGAGATTTGGAAATGGTTGGACGGTGTAGATTTAAGGCACATACATCACTGTGAGCCTCACAGTCCACGTCAGTGGATTCCGGGTCTCACCTAATCCGCTCCTGTTTTTTCACATACACGAGTCCATCCCAAGTTGCATGGGCCATGGCCCAACAAAAATAGCAAGCATAGTCAATTATTGAGATAAGAAACAACTGTTCAATTTCGATTCATCCCTGATTAAGAATGCCAAGTAAATTTCTTTTCTTTTTGGGATTTACCTTCACTGAACATCTGTAGTTATTTGGGCGATTTTAACAGTTAAAAGAGACACGTGTATGCCACGTGTGTACAGTAAAAGAGTGCATGTGTATGAATCCTCTCCCTTCCGTGCGCGGATTACCTACTACCCCCGCCTCTTCGGAGCTTTGGGCCGCCGTGACGTATGAATTTTATCCACACAGTCCATCAATTTTTTCATATCATTTTAGATTTTAGTAACAAAAATAGATAAGATTCAAACCTAAAATGGACCACACAGTGGGGATTAATTTCTTACCGTTGAAAAATTCTTAGGGACAGAAGTTTTGGATCAAGATGATATTTGTTTCTTCACTTCATCCAGTTTTATATGATCATATCAACAGGCTGGATGGAAAATAAACGACATAGTGGACGCTAAGAAGGTTTCAATGGTGGACGTCCTTAGCACCTCTGCTTCATGTCGTGTGGTCCACTTGAGGATTTTAAAATCCTTATTTTTGGTCCAGTACTCTGAAATGATATGGAAAAAAATGTATGGACGGTGTGGATAAAAGTAATACATCACAGTGGCTCATCAGTGGCCCTCGTAGCCTCCGCCTGTCCCGAGATCCGAACAGGCGGAGCTACTACCTAATCTGCGCGCCTCTCTTCCTGACGCGAAAACCTTCAGCAGGAAGTTCCCGCACTAGTATGCTATATGGGGCCCACGGAGATGTTTGTTAGAAATCCATTCCGTCCATCCGTTTTTTGAGCTCATTTTAGGGTATATAACAAAACACGAGGCGCATATAAAACTAAATTGTGCCTAACGAGAGGAAACAGTGGGTTTTCAATGACCACCGTTGAAATATTATTATGGGCTCAAAGTTTTGTATCAGACTAAGATGTTTGGGTTTTCACTTCATCACTATGATAATGACCTTATAAACGGTTTGGATGGCATATAAACATCAAAGTTGAGCCCAGAAAGGTTTCAACGGTATGAATTTCTTTCCCCAAATTTCCCTCTCGTCTGGCCCACATTAGTTTTTTTTTCCTACTCATTTTTGGTCGCATGCAATAAAATGATCTCATAAAACGGATGGACGGGGTGGATTTCTTACAGACATCACGGTGGGCCCACGCAGCATCCCAGTGCATGAACTTCCCGCCAATTGCTTTCGCTGTCCCGGCAAATTCCTTCTGTATTTTTGCCGCCAACGTCGTTTCCCGCCCTTCCGTTTTTTAAGCTCATTTCCCTTCCAAAATAAGCCCTACTCTCTCTCTCTCTCTCTCTCTCTCTCTCAGAAACCATAGAATAGAGAAAAATGTTCTACTCTCACAGCTTTCTTGCCAGGAAAAGCCCTCTCGGAACGATTTGGATAGCTGCTCATCTCCAGCACAAGCTCCGCAAATCCCATGTCGTTATCACTGATATCTCTTCATCCGTTGGTAAGACCTCTCTCTCTCTCTCAATCTCCATCTGTTTCATTTAAGGTTAGTCACAGATTTTTTAAGGGTTTCCTCGGATCGAATTTCGATGCAACTATCTTCATTTTAGATTGTGGCTTATATATATATGTCTAGATTAGGGGTTTTTTCTCTACATCTTTAGAATTTTTGCAGTTGGGTTTCATAAAGATTCTGTTTTTTTTTTTTTAAAAAAAAACTTTTTCGTTGCTGATTGACAGCCGCGTTATTAAATTAGTGAGAAAATGAGCTTTGATTGAATAGCTTTGAGCTCTAGTTTGGGCGAATCTGGGTTCACTTGCAGCGATTAATCTTATGATAGATCAAAGGTGGTTTCCTCAGATTGATATTATTAGGCAATCAAGGTTCTATTAGGCAACTGCACCAATCAAGGCTCTTCTCCAGGTAGCCGATTATCAATCAAGGGCCCCCCAAATCTGAGAATTCCATCTTTGGATAGTGTCCATATTCAATGTATTTTGTACACATATTGAGAGTCTGGGCTCCGAATTTCAATCACATTACTTTCAGGTTGGATTTAATTAGTGATAAAATGAGGTTTAACTGAATAGCTATGAGCTCTATTTTGGGTGAATCTGGGTTTTCTAGCAGCGATTAATCCGATGTTAAAGCAAAAGTGGTTTCCTCATATTAATATCAAGTGTCTGTGCTCCGAATTTCAATCACATTTCTTCTAGGTTGGGTCGGAAGGAAATTTGACAACAATTTGAGGGCTACTTCCTCATTGGGTTTCAATCACATTGACAAGTCTGTTCATGGCAATTTCTCAGCCGGGAAAAATCTTGGGAGGTTTTCAAATTTTGTGGTTTTTCTTGGGATATTACTGCCAAAATCTTGCCAACAATAACAGCATTTAAAAACACTTATTTTAAGTTTTTAAATAAATTTAAAATTTAACGCACACATACATATGTGTATGTATGTGTATATTTATATAACAAATTTCTAAATGCTTTTACTATTTTCGAGTTAATATCGTGATGAAGATGCAATATTTTAGAATCTGCTGAGATTTTGAACATCTCATGATGATATCCTCGTGTATCTCGTGATATTAAACATTTCAAATATTGGTGATACTTGTCCAGCAGGTTTTAATAATTTCACCTTGGTTAAACTGAATGTTTGCAATTCAGTTCGCTTGTGCTCCCGAACACAGCCTTTTCGTCTTTCATTTTTCACTAAACAGAACCACTTTCTCTGGACGTATTTGGTTAGAACTTATTTCATTTCTGGAAAATTCTCTCATACAAAGAAGAAAACTATCTGTCCATGTCTTTATACTCTCTCTCTCTCACACACACACACACACATGCACACACACACAATTTGTATTTTGTTCCTAGAACTCCAATAATTCCATGGCCGATGATCAATATGGAATATGCTTTTTCGGTGTGTTGTAGTTCCCCTCTCGAATGTCAGACGTGCACGTTGATATTAGAGGGACACGAGGAAATCCATTTATGAGGTTTTCTAGTTTCCTTCTTTCTTTCATTTGATCTAGGCCCTGAAGCATTTCCAAGCTTGGATGATATTCACCCATCATTTAAAAATTAGTAATATGTTTTTAGGTTTGTTCTGAAGGTTTACAGTTTGTCAAATCCATTTAAAAATTAGTACGGTGTTTGTAGGATCGTTATGAAGGCCATGTCCATCATTGCTTCTTCCTTAGTAACACTGCAAATGGGTCTTGACCATTGCATCAGCTTTGGTTATTAAACGTGTCTTTCTTTGGTGACTGTATTGTGTGGATTAATCTATTCCCACTTACATCTCTTGATGTTCCTTCAGATCGCATCATGTTTCCTGAAGTCCCAATTGCGCTGAGGTTATCGGGTCATCTTCTACTGGGTGTTGTCAGAATATACTCGAAGAAGGTTGACTATCTTTACCATGATTGCAATGAGGTCCTGACCCATCTCAGGGCTGCATTTGCCTCGATACAAGTCAATTTGCCGGAAGACGCAAACCATGCGTCGTTTCACTCTGTCACGCTGCCAGAGACCTTTGAACTTGATACATTGGACTTGGATGACACAATATACCGGACCCAGTAAGAGTTTTTGAAGCTTGGGTAACTAAGATAAAGCTTGTGCTCACCATCTAACTGTACACACCGTATGTTTTGTTCTCAGGGGCCCAGATAATAATCTAAAAACTCTTGAGGAGATCACCATCACAGGTATAAGCTTCATGTGTCGCATTCATGATGTTGTTTTTGTCAATTTCTTCACATGGTGTGTATTTTTCAGTGATGAATGCTTGGGGTTGTGCATGCAGATCAGATCCCGGGTGAAGGAGATCCATATGTCACTTTTTTTATCAATGAGGTGTTTCTTGGCTCTTGCAACACTATCTTGATAGTCTTTCACCTTCAAAATGCCCAACCAGTGAAGGTTGCATCATAGCCTGAAAACATTTCTTTTTTCTGCAGGATATTATGATGGACACATCTCCAGTAGACCTTCCAAACCTGGTGCTGGGCCAATGGAAGAAGAGTATGTTTGCTATTCTGTTGGATTTCATTTATCTTCTTTATTTGAGGAACCTGTTTTGACAATATTTCTCCTCTAGTGTTGTCCCTCCACTTTCAGGGTCCAATGGTGTGGGCAATACAGATTCTGGCCCGAGTAATCCTGCTGAAGAATCCAACCAGAAGCTTTATGATGAACGTTTCCATGAAGATCTTCCGGAGATCGAGATCCCTCGGGATGCTGTACCTCTTGAGTCGGGAAACATTCCAGACTTCCCAGATTTCGGTGACAACACTGTTGAACAGCACGAGCCTTTTGATCCAACCTTGAATCAGAAAGAGATCCTTTCTCCCATTATGGAAGGAGTCTCAGTGTCTGGAGGAGAATCTCTGCCATCTCGGCTGCACCCAAAACTGCCTACTGCTGGATCTGCAGGGGAACCCGAAATTTTTGATCCGAGTATTTCTTTCGGTCAGTTGATTGGATTTCATTGTTGCATCTGTAGATTCTATACTTTCGTATCTTGCAAATTCTACCCACACTATATCTCGTGTTTGTTGTTTTATTGAGTCCAACCATGGTTTATCACGTTTCATTTACATGACCTTGGTTTCTCATGATGTAGGTCATGAATTACCTGAAATGGTATTACAACCGACTCCGCCTGTTGACAAGAAAAAAGCCAAGTCAAGGAAGAGAAAACAATTCTTTGATGAGTCCTTGGTATTCACAAATGAGTAAGTGCTTCTGATTTTCTTAGAAACTTTTTTAACATGGAAAAAGTTGGATTATGCAATGCATTGTTTGAGCATATGATTTTGCTAAATTGGGTTGACACAAAAGAGTTGATTACTTGGATCACATACTCATGCAATTTGAGATAGGTTTTATCTTCCAAGTTAAATCTATTCAAGGCATTTGCACATTTGAAATTGAGAAGTGCCAAAACGCTGGAACAAAAATCCACATGGCAATGTAACATATTCCACTGATGAAAAATTATGGAGCTCAACTTTGGGAACAAGCAAGGTAGTAGAGATCTCCCGATAGAACCCTCTTGATTAAGCTGCAGTCTTTCACACACACTAGAATGCCAGTGTCAGTTACAGCTTACAGATAAACTAATATTATCACAATGTATACATGGTCGGTATGAAAAATAGATCATGAAGAAAAGGTCTAAACGATGACGTAAAGGATTGAAATCTTGGCTTTCCCTATTTTCGCATCCAGTCTTAAAGACTAGTACCCTATCTGGTGGGAATCATTATGAGTTTGTATATGACACTGTAGTGTGTATCAAACAAAATGGTTTTTTCCGTATTGCCCATCCAAGAAGACGGCAAATGTCTTCCACTATACGTAACTCTGGGTAATACTTAAATCCATGCATTATTTTTTCTTTTTTCATTTTCCTATGTGAAGTTCTGATATTGTGCTTATACTCTCATGGAGTTGGTTTCTGCTTCTGATCAAAAGTGTTCCTAGAGTATATGAAAAACTATGTTATAGCATGACTGTCATTTTACGACCAACCCAACTTGGATCCATGTGAGCTTCAAATACCATGGTGGTGGAGTAAGCATGGCGGTTTGTCCATCACCTAGTGTCCTTTAGTATATGGAAGAATTCATTTCTTCTTATATGGAAGATTGCATGAACTGCTGCATAATCGATGGTTGCATATTTTATTTTTGGAAGGGGTAGAAAGGTATTCAACTTCTTCAGTCGTAACCACATGAAAGGCACATAGTGACTAAAAAATATCTCCGGACAATGGTAAAGGGATGTGGTAGATCAACACAAATATCAAAACAAAATAAGAAGATTATAAAATTTGACTAAATTATCTTTATTTCCCAATTGTTTTTACTCGTCATTTATCTTTCAACATAACTGTTTTATAGGTAGCCATTCTCTGGGTGAACAGTTGCCAAATGATAGCTCATGATCCATGTGAAGATCTTTTTATTTTATTTTTCCTTTCCCCCCCCTTTTTTTGGCCTCTCATAGCATTTGAGGTTTCCTTGAAGCACCTAGTGATACCTGGATTTTATAGGTTCATGAGAAAACAGCTTGAGGATACTAGTAAATTGGTGCGCAAACGCAAGAAACTCCCTGTGTCAGCTCTAGATGTTTGGAGATTCCACAAGATCCGTCAAATGGAGCATGTCTTTCTTGAGCCTTCACTTTCTGGTGAGTTTGATGTTTGTACAGTACACATCTTTCTACATCTTAGTTCTAATGCTTGCACTGGTTTTATGGGAATACAAAATGTATCTTTTGCAGGAATGTCTGCCGACCTTCAGGAAGTTTTCAAGAAGACTTACACTGCTTCGGCAGTCGATCCTACTCCCACAGAAGCTCCTCCGGAACCCAGGAATGCAGAATCTCCTGCTGGCATGCCTGCCTCAGATATGGAAATTGAACATCCTCGGTTTCAGGAAGATCACTTTGATGGTCCTTTACCTGAATTCATGCCATCTCCGTCTGGTAGAGAAGAAACGACACCGCTCCCTGCCAGCAATTTGGGGTCAGTGTCTCAATTAGGAAGGCCTCAGGAGACTGAACTACTGCCAACACCAGAATTGTCAGGCTATGCTGATCCGGCTGACCCTGAGTCTCAAACACCTACGGTTCCTTCAGAAGAGAGACTACCTCTACGGGACACTAGTCTCTCACGGATACCAGATTTGCTGAATTCTGCAGAATCACCGGTTCCTCGTCTAAGGGAACAACTATCTGTAGGGGAAGATGGTGTCCCTTGGAGTTCAAATACTCGGAACCCTGCAGAAGCAGAAGTGAGTTATGTCCATGTAAATTTATGTGATTTTTTTTTTTACAGGCACTCCCACCCCACGCACACTCATGCACTCACACCAGTGGGATTTCACCACAATGGGTACTCGAACCTATGATCTCGTGTTGAAACTCTTGTGGAAATTTATGTGAACTTGTTTCTTGTCAATGCGGTGGTACATTTTTTTTCATTCATGTACCATATTGGTCTGTTTACTAAGGTCAGACTCCTGAGCTTGTCATCTTTCTTGTAGGAGCTAAATTTTTGGAAGCAGATAACAGTAATGCACAATCTGGTAAGATGCAAAAGACTTTCTATACCTGACATGGTACTTCTGGATCATGTTATTTTGTCTGCGGCTCTCATTATCATCTGCGAATATGACTTGGCATTTTTTTCTAGATGAAAATGGGCATTTTAAAAAAAAATCTTTATCGTGGCTAAAATTTCCATTTCCTATGGATGCAGGTGGGCACGCAGAAAGTGATGTTGATTCATTGTCTGTGAGGACCAGGTTTTTGAAACAGTTCCTTTTTAAATTCATGTTGGATTGATATTTTGCCTCCTCTGGTCTGTGTAGTTTAAACCAAGGAATGTGCTTGGTGTAGGGCTGTGGCTCAATATCTGAAAAATCAATCTCCTGCAACTCAAATTTCAAAAGGCCAGCCAGGACATCTGAGCTTGAACAGGATCCTAGAAGGGAAAACAAGGAAACAGTGTGCAAGAATGTTTTTTGAAACACTGGTAATGGTCTAGGATTGATATTTTTTAATACTTCTCATTTGGAGACCCATTTTGCTGCTTGAAAATATGTTGCAGTATTCTCAGGTCCACTTCATACATATTTCTCAGTTATGCTCTTTCCTTCCTTCTTCATGGCTGTTCAATGCAAGTCATGCCATCTTGCTGTCTCCTGCCATTTTTTTATTTTTTATTTTCTGATAGGCTTGGCCTCGTTGAGTCACAGTTATTTAGTGGTGCTTAACTACTGATTAAGGTCTTTTTCATATGGCACATGCAACTCACGTGGAGTGAGGAAGCAGTTTGCAAGATCTGGGAGGGAAAAGGGGAGTTAGTTGATACTTTTGGAGAGCATGCACACTTGATACACATGCATTTGGAATTTGTACATATGGCATATACCCCTCTGTTTAGGCTTCCAAATTGGAAATCCTAATGAGAATGGGTTTTCCTCGAAAAATCATATAATCTGAGCAATCCTAACTTCTGTTTAGTGGATGGATGTTCGGTAAATTCCCATCATAGGATATTTTTAAGTAAAATGTATATAAATATCTACCAGTTCACTATTTAGATAATCAAATCTGTATGACTTCTAAGGTTTATGGTCCATCAAATTATGGATAACAACCAGAATGGTTTAATTTGAGTTGCTTGTACACCAAGTCTACAAATCTGTGTCTATTTCTCCACTGTCATGCACTGTCAGAGTATCAAATGTTTCCTCCATCTTAAAAACTAGGTATGGAAGGCATGGATTAATCTCAAAATTACCTAAATGTCCTGCTTAATCCAGAGATAATATATGCTGTTATTACATTGCACCAATGGATCACTTGCAAACGAGTTCTAAATCTCATCTTATCCCATCAATCTCTAATACACAATTGCTGTTAACTAAAATGAGATGAATTCCTTTTTAGGCATCACAGGCCTAAGCCATTTTTAACAAAAACTGATACGGGTGTTATTTTGCATTTTAGTAGATTACTTGTTGCTTATTTTTTTCAGTCAATTGTAGGTTTTGAAGACTTACGGGTTCATCGATGTGCAACAAGAAGAAGCTTATGGTGATATTACCCTATTGCTGACATCGACACTCTCCAAAGTGAAATTCTGAAGCCATTTATGCTTCTTCTTGGCATCCCTTTGTGTTGAGAGGTAAGCATAAATGATACCTTTTTGTAATTATATAATTTTAATGGAAGCACCTACAAAGGCTCTGTTTTTATCTTTTACTGAAACATATGGTTTGTCAGAAACACATCCAAACCTAAAGATCCATGTCTGAATATATCAAAAACAACTTTTAAAAAATGGAATATCTGTGCTGTATAAGTTCAATAGTGCAATCATAACCCCGGCCCATTATCAGAGCCTGGTAGCTATCAGTGCTGGTGTTATGTTCGTCATCATCAGAGCCTACTTTGCTAAGCTTGGGACCAGCTGAGTCATAACTTGTCCATAGTTAACCGTACCTTATCCATGAATCTTGGAGGACGTAGGGTGGCATATTTGGTAACCATGCCCCTGCTGCATCTGGGGCTCAAAAAGCTTGTAACGCAACCCATTTGAGCCAAAACCAAGTCAACCTGGGCTACTTGAATAATTGACTCGGCTGTATGAACTGATTTTTTTTTGTCAAGGAAGCAAGTTTGGAATTTATTAACCAGGCAGTCTACTTATGGGCATCAGATTGGGCCAACCATAGGAGTTGGGATTTGATTTCTTTTGTGGATTCAGAATCATCCGATTGGCAAGATTCTTGCACCATGATTTGTTCTCAATAGTATTGAATGGACCTTTTGTATTGATGATTAAATGTGCCATGCATCCTTGAAACGTTTCAGGAAGTTTTGGGGCTGTTGCTAACTTGACTGTACGGGTGAAGGTGGAGAGGTTAGCATTTTTCAGTTACATTTAATTTGGATGGTTATTTATTTATTTATTTATTTTTATTTTTTTATGCCATGTGAACTTCAACCTCATTCATTTGGAAATTGAGACTAATATACTCTTTTGCAATGAATTGCAGTTTGGTTTCTGCAGCAGTATAAGGACAGTCCCACCAAGAGGCCTTTTTTATTTATGTATTATTTTCTTTTTTTCTTTCCTTCTTTCTTTTGGGTAGGCAAGCTGGGCTTGAACCTGAGACCTCAATGTTGAAACTCGGACCGTTACCATTCAGCTGCAGATTCGACCCACTTTGGTTCAACTGAAGAGAGCTGGCTCTCCGATGGCAAACTCAAGTTAGCATGTTTCCTACCTTTTGGCACAATGGGTATGGCTACTTGTTGTAATTAATGTAATTAGCTATTCTTTTCTTAATAGAATTAGGGTGTGTTTTGCAGACGCTTAGTTCATCTCACTTTTAGTTAATTGTAATTATGAATCAGAGATCATGATTGTGGGTTGTCAATATTGTTTTTAATCCTTGCTAAGAGGAAATATGATCTCTAGTTAGATTAACTAAAATGAGATGGAACTCATTTTTAGGTATCTGCAAAACAGGTTCTTATTTATTTATTTGCTGGACCGAAAGGTTCTTGTAAATGAGAAGGTTTTGCTTCTCTAAACTTCACTTGTAGGTGTTTATGTGTTTGATCATGATTAACATTACAAATACATCAAATCTTCAACCAAAAACAAAAAAGAAAATGTCAATACGAGTAAGACCCACACCCTTTACCCAACTTGGGCTTGAGCAGTAGAACCACTGCATTGAAATGGGGGCTGGGTTTGCTCAGGTGGCCTATACATGTGTGTTGAATAGACAACTAGTCTGGTTTTCAAATGTCAATTTCCTCAAAAGAACGTGTCCCACTTGATGGGTTGGCTGGCCCATTTTGGGCAAGGGTATGTTCACAAGGACCCCTCATGAACAGCTCAGATATTGCTCGAGCACACTGTAGATGGGATGATAGTGAAACTCTTAAAGAGGGTTTTGGAAGAATGCTTTTTTGAATCCATTTCCAGGAAACATTACGGGTTTGGTGACTGTGGTCGTGATCGCTAGCCTGGCTATTGGGTACTAGGACATACAAGGACATGATCGCTACAATGCATTTCTTTATAATGATTTAGTACTGCCCTCGAGAGATAAAAACAAGAGAAACTTTGATACTCTGGCAGAGTGGTGGATGATATGCATGCACTTAGAAATAGCACTCTGGCATACAGGTAATTGAAATTAAACTGACCAAATTATGGGTCCTGGTTTAGATGTATCATAATCAGAAAATTACCATATTTGATAGTCTACCTAGTGAATTGGTGGATGCTTATTGGATGGTTAAGAATGAAAAAGTTTTTTTTTAAAAATCCATTGGTTTGATTTCAACATGTCCATAAATCAGAGGTTACTCTATTTGTCTGGGTGCCTCCCTGTCCAGAGTCACAGTAGTTAGTGTGTGCTGTGTACAATTTCTGGGTGCCTGCGCATCAAGAGTCTTGCAGCCAGAGTAGCAAAAACAATGAGGGAGTTA
Organism: Magnolia officinalis; assembly: GCA_021015155.1. NCBI lineage: Eukaryota > Viridiplantae > Streptophyta > Magnoliopsida > Magnoliales > Magnoliaceae > Magnolia > Magnolia officinalis. Next base: position 3,510,590 of record JAJHSJ010000001.1, on the reverse strand, counting down.
CAAACTCCCACGGTGTTGTAAGAACCTGGACGTCAGCATTTGAAGGAACTGATTTCTGTAGATGTCCGGGCCAGAAGTTAGGCTGGAAAGCTCACCAGATGGGCCACATTTATGGTTAATATGGACAGTTGGTATTTTCCTTTTTAACAATCCATTGGTTTTGGTACAAGTGGCCCATCTAGTGAGCAGATGAGCCTGATCTTTGATCTGTGGCCAGGAAATGCACGGTGATGCCTGTCTCATGAGCAGTTTGGACTGCATTTGGCCATTTTTAGTCTACTCTGCAACTGTCCGTCTGATTGTGTCCCCAAATTCGAAACATTTTTAAGCCCGTGTGGATTAACAGTCCAAATCGTTTCCACATCATAGTGGACCAAATCAATCGAGGTTCCACAGATCGAAAGTGGACTCTGAAATGGCAAAAGTTCGAAACCTCGAGAAACAATTAAGAAGTAAGAAAAAACCCTCGAAAGACTCCATATATTAGCAGAGGCAGTCACAGTAGTTGGAGAATTTTTGACGATCTTGCCTTTGTCGCCTGTGGCAGTTTTAAGTCATTTAACATGTTGTACACACAATCAGTTGTACGTCCAACTAGTTGGCTTGTGGGGCCATCATGGTGTTTGTATGGCATGTCTAACAAGCTTGTCCCACCATTAGGCAAGTCCAACTGGTTGAGCTATAAGTTACAGTCCACCCAGTGGATTAAGTTTCAAAAGAAGCAGATGAAAATCAAAACACACCAATACTAATGTTACAGTTCAACTCAAGAGGAATGTGTGTACAAACTCTCCAATGAATTTACACTAACAAAATATGACTGAGATGAACTAATCTGAATCTCCTTTAACACTCTTGATCGTGGGACTGGATTTTTTTAGACCTTCAGACCTGCACACAGACATATATTTGAATAATGATTGAAATTCTGAGGCTGTGATTAGTCAGGTTTTTAGCAACATTAGCGAGCACTTTGCAAATGCAGAAACTCGGAAATTGGTTTTATGAAGGCATTTTGGTAAGATAGACAGTACAAAACGGGCATGTTTGAAACTCTTTCAGGCTCTTGAATTCAAGCAGAAAAAAATGATAATTCTATGCAGCCAATTCAGATAAATTCGAGATGGGTGCAGCATGCACTAGCTAGCAGCACGTGGATGTCTGGATCATTTCAGTAGGGCTCTCAAGGGGCCTGGACTAGGTTGGCAAGAATCAAAATTTTGAATGGGTCCTGCAAACAGGCCTTGCCCAACCAGTTCAAAATCTGGGACCAAACACACCCAAGCTGGGCCCATTGACAGCCCATCCATCATTTCCGATCTTTCGTCAAACATTTCCAAGCAAAAGTTCATTTATGATGGGTATTTTCTACATACTAGCTTGCGGATGCATTTCCATTCTGACTTTGGTAGTCTCTCTTCCATATGCTATCAAATTTCTGTGTTGTGGGCAGCCAATCACTGCTGTTTCCTATGAGAGCATCCAACAGAGAGAGCAACTGCAAAATTTTCCATCCGCCCAAGAGCTAGCTTGCAGGGCTCATCTCAAGTAGCTTTTCTGCTTGTTCTGGGAAGAAGGTTATAAAAAGATATGCACCTGCATATGAAAGAACTAGTGATTTTCTCTTAAATGGCATATGAGGTTTCACTTAGGGCATTAATCAATCAAAGTACAACAAAGATTAAAGGGTAGGAGATGTGATCAACGGATGCATGAATGTCTCAGCAACACGGTATTGAAAAATTATTACTGGCTGTATCAGCCAATATGGCGACAAAGGACACATTTTGAAATTTTTTATTTTCATTTTTTCTCACTTCTCCACTTTTTTCTTCATTTGAGTCATGAAGAAGGCTTATAAAATAATTATAAACTAGATATAGGCACACTTTGAGAATCAAAACATAAAATTTTAGTAGGATTCAATGAATTGAAGTAGTGTGGACCATTTTGGGAAATATCATATATAAGAAGTAAACCATCACCTTTTTTCTTTCATTATTCCATCTTCTTTTTGCTGTTTTATATTGTTTTTCTGTGGGTAAGGGGAGGGCGCTTCAAATCGTGCTTGATTTGTGTTTGATTAGGGTCTATTTGGTTGAGTTTCAGCAGGTCAAGCTGGCATTGCATGGCAGAGAACATTCTTACACTGTCAAATACATGTCTGAAACCAAAAAAAAAAAGGTATATCTGGGATCCTCACATTTTTTAGGGAAAAAAAAAAGCAGTTGGAAGTCCCTACCAATGGAAGCTGGCTGATACACTAGCTGATACTGTTATGTAATACATTGCTCACAATCACCATGTTGGTACTAATACAAAATAGAAGAATGCAATCCAAGCACCCCATCTTCAAGTAGCAAACAAAAATGCACCACATGTGCTAGCATAGCACATGTGCAGGAACATGGAGGTTCATAGGGTGGTTCCCACAGTAAATGTTACTTAGCTGAAAAAACAGACCTATCCATTTAACAGGTGGGCCACAGGCCAGACATGAACATAGAAATGGATGATTAGAAAAGTCATAACCATTGGCCTACATGGGCCAGATTCATTTTTAGGATTGCACACATCCAATGAGGGGACGTCTGCCAAACTGCACATGCTATATGTGTGTGTGTGTGCACGCGCGCGTGTGTATATATATATATATATATATATATATATATATATATATATATATATATATATATATATATATATATATATATATATATATATATATATATATGGTGCTGGAAATGGGGCATCCAGAATTAGAATTCCTCTAAGAAACAAATGACTGGAACCATTTGCTTGCAATGTAGAAAAGCAAGGAGACTCACAGATTAGTACGGTTCCTAATATAGCTGAGATCTTGCCTTGGACAGTCACAAGACCGGCCTTGCCCGCGTTTTGCAGCTCAGTAGAACCAACAGACTCGAATGTTCCTGCAAAAATGGATATTCTTCACTCTAACAGTAAAAATAGCTTTTATGTCTACATAAGCAACAGAGTTTGAGTTGAGATGTCTTTGATCGGGAGTGGAAACCTGGTTTTACAGATTGAAGGCCCGACGTAACACATGAAAGATTTTGGAAACCTTCTTGCTCTAGTTTATTAGCAGCTGCAGTAGACCTAAAGCATTAAAGAAAAAGGTGTCATATTAATATTTTCCGGAGGAAGCTGAAATCTTTTGGATGGTGCTTTCAAAGTTTGTGTAGCATCTTCAATGCTCCAAAGGTAGATTAACAAGCACCACAGGAACAGGAACTTGGTTTCTATGCATTCAGGGAATGCATCGAGAAGGATGTTTTGCTAACTTCCACATGTACCTGTACATGAAAGCACACACCCCAACCTGGCAACTGTTTGGGACATCTGAGTGGTGCAGAAGGTGGCCCCCCACAATGAGGATAGCGATATGCAAAAATTAGGCCATTCCATTGATAAGGTTGGCCATATGTGTACATTGAATGTGGACCGTTAGCAACTTTCAGACCACCCATTTTTTTCTCGGAGGGGCTCACAAACCTATGAGAAAGAAAACTAGAAAATAAAGCGATTCCACAATTTGAAGGGAATGACTGTTATTTGTATTGGATTTTCAATGATTCGGAGTTAAAAATGTTCAAAAGCTCTATTGGGACAACTTAATTTGATTGTCTTGTCTAAACTTAATGCAGGGGCATTTTCACACTGGGCTCGAGTGGGGTCGCTTGTTGGATGCGGGGGCACACTCAGGGTGGTGCGGCCTACGGAGGAAGTCTCGTGTTCGAGACTCCTCACCAGGGGTGATTAATGCGTGTTTCACACCGGGCTCGAGTGGGGTAGCCCGTGGGATGCGGGGACACACTTGGGGTGGGTGACCCATGTGATTTGGGGCCTACGAAGGGGGTTCGGCCGAGGTCTTAAAACCCATGAGATGTGGGGCCTGGGTTATGAGATAAAGGGATTAATTCGTCATACTCTAATAGTTTGAGCTTTTAGAGCAAGTGGTTAATTGTCCTGCATCAAAACTCCTATTCTATGAAGAATTAGACAACAACTCTTATACCAACTAACGCAGGGTAGAACGTGTAACAAAGAAGAAGATCACCATATTCCTCAAGTAATAAAGGCCTTGAATCCACAAGGTAGGTTCTTGAGTCTACAAGGAAAAAAAAAGAAGAGAAAAATCTTAAATATTTTTATTGAATAATGATTTAAGATTGTTCGATTACATCACTTATATGGAACATTCAAAACTCTAATTCGAAATTACCCAAAATCGTAAAAAATCTTTCAAAAGACTAAATTTGTCAAAAATAGAAATATCAAATAAACTTTACCGGAGCACTTCCGGCATTATTACAAGCAATTTATAAAAGACACGAAAATTCTAAAACTGCAAGAATAAGAAAATACAATGAAAACGAAAATGACCAAAAGCAGTAAAATATTCCTAAAATTCTGATTTTTACCATCGAGACAAGTTTTTCTTGTGAAATAGATGTCCATGACCTGTTTTGCATGTCAGTTGACCCCATAACCACTGTTACATAAAGATCAAAAGGCTGTGCATTTCGTGACAATGCTTAGATCAAAAGTTATGACTATTTTATAGTCAACATTCCAAATGACAATTTCTCCATATCTAGAATGAATATCTTCAAATCGGACATGCCTAGGACCCGGTTACATCATGCCCTACGTAAAACTGGGCCCAGTTTTGACGGACTACTTCGGCTTTTGTTTGGGCTTCTTTTGGTCCAACCGTGCTAAGAATATATCTGCGGCACATCCTACATCAAAATCTGATGAGGATCATGGATTGTTTGGAGACGTGCAAGTTTTGGAACATCAGATGTCACAAAAATAGGACCAGCTGAACCTGGATATTAGCTAAGAACACATTACTATCCCAAGTCCACATGCTGAAAATCGAACAAGGAAACAGGCTCTTGAGAATGCAATTCATTTATTCTTTGAGAGCATATTCATCTTTCTCGGCATCCCTCACTTCCATTGAAAATATTGAACTCAAACACTAACATCATCCCACAAGCTGATCATTTTTTAATAACATATCAAGAATAAAATCGCGACTGATGAGAATTCAGATGGTGGCCAATTGAGATGTAGTTTATTGTATGCACAAACAAAGCATAAAGAACTTCATCACTATATGCATATAAACAACAAACAACACCATCAAGATATCAACTAACCTCAATCCTTCCTGACAAACAAGCAACAATTTACTGTCGGATGAGAATTGCCCTTTCACCGATTTAACAAAATCTGGATTGAGTTTAGTGAATGGCAACCCGAAGAACAATCCTGAGAAGTTGTTGTGTACAGTACGCTTGATAATTGTGCCTGTGGAATTTCATAATTGTCAGACAAGAACCCAAATCAAAACAGAGCAGCAAGTGATTGTACAAAGGGTCTGTTTGGAAGTTTAGTCGAATTGAATTGTGATAATTCAATTTAAAACCAAAGGAAATAACCAAGGGTTATCCCTCATTATGGATGGAATGGGCCCACCCTAATTTGATCATTTCTTCTTTCTTGAATTGAATTTATGTAATTTGATTCAATTGATCAGTACAAATGCAACCCAAAAACAAGAAGGATGAAACATCATCAGCAGCAATTAGGCAATTTTTACAAGCAGTGGAGAAGTGAGGAACCCAAAAAGAGTAAAAGACATACCAAGGTCACTGTCCTTGTTCTCAATAAAGAGGGGCGTGTGATAACATGACTTGATATGCGCTCGATCATACTGAGTCCTGTCTCGAACATCCAAGACTGTATAACCCTCTTCCACAATCAATCTTTTTGCCTCTTCACCATCCACGAAATTCACTTCAGCTCTAATATTCGTTCTCCGCTTACGAATTGTTGTGTAGGATGCATTTTCCGCATGGTTGATCTTGAATACAACCCAAGATTTCCTAAAGTTCACCAAATGCATTTCGAACTCTTAAACCGGAAAGTAATAATAATAAACCAGAAAGTAATAATAATAATAATAACAATAAACTTCTCTAAAGAAATACTCAGAAATTTTCTGGCAGGTTCTGCTTAAAAAGATCATCTCACCAGTATGGATGTTGAATTGCAATTATTCAATTCACAAAAGATCAAGTGACCAAAAGGCGGGCCTATCCCCTCCAAATCACTATCGAGTCGAAATTGAACCACATGTAATTACAAATACAGGTGATTTTGGGTGAACTATTGAATTGAATCGTGAGCCTAACAAAGCACAAGTAACCCAAATCATAACTCCATTGAGGTTATCCATTCCGAATCGCAATTAACTTACTTTCAAGTTGGGACTTGAAAGGAGCATAACTTCAATTCAAGGCTTTCTTTCTCGTAAGAAATTTAAAACCCATTAAATACACTTTGGTAACACAGAAGTGCAAAGTTGTACTATTGTATAACCAATGGTAAAAAGGATGGGTGTATTTATCAGTAATAAAGATCTTGACCTTTTATCATTTCCTCTCAACTAAACTGGAGGTTCGCAATTCAGTTATGGAAGTGCCACTGCCACTTGGTAGTTTCCTCTATGATGAAGTGAATGAATTGCAATTCAGTTCAATTGAGAATCCAAACAAGCCGTTAATTTTCTGGGTTTTCTACATCTGGCGATCGTATATATATAAAGAAAATTCTGGTGGGTCAGAATCAGAATTTTGAAACAATATCACTTTTCTTTTAGAAATATCATTATCAGTGCATGGATTGGAGAGAGAGAGAGAGAGAGAGAGAGAGAGAGAGAGAGAGAGAGAGAGAGAGAGAGAGAGAGATTACCTTGGAGAGGAGAAGGCCGTGAAACAATTAACGAGGCCGGACATTGCTCTCACTCTCTCTTCCTCTCTCTCTCTTCCTCTCTCCCTCTCAGCTGCGTTTCCTTCAGTGTAAGCGATGAAGTAAGAAGGGTAGTCCAGGAAATCGGATAAGCCAATCATAGACTGCCATGATCTGATGGAAATTTTTGGTTGGGTCGTGCTACGGTGGTACCGGTACCACCGTAAATTAAGATGGCACCTAACAGATATGGGGCCTATATAATGTATTCACGAAATCCAACCCGTCTATCAGATGCGTAAACACGATTTACCCTTTATTCCTGAAAATAAACTAGATCCAAAACTCGAATGGACCACACAAAAAGAAACAAGTTGAGAGTGGACACTTACCTTTGAATAGGGACCACTCTGCAGTGTATATGCAATCCAGATCATTCAAATCCTTCGTCCGACCTGGATGAAGGCTCAGACGAATAATCAGCCTGTTTTGCAAATCACGTGTGCTTTTGTGGAAATCAAGGGCGGGTGTGCCCTCCCATCTCGTTCACTGTTCGCTTGCTGTGGCCTACCAGAGTGTTGGATCGGTCTAATTTCTAACACAGTAACATCATCTCACTGATCACATGGACGGGTTCGATGTCCTGAACACCGAGTGGGCCCCGCATTTTCGCGGTACCACCGGTGGCACTAACGCACCTCATCTTGGTCAGGAGTTACTTCTTCAGATAAATTTCCAACTGTACGACCCATACATGGCCCATCAACCTTTTGAAGCCCACTCGCTTTTCACCTCCCACGAATAAGCCCCAGCTGTACGGCCACATTTCTCAGTTCGAAAATGCCCCTGCTTTTTAAAAAGAGCTGGGCTACCTCTGGCTACGGATTATAACCGTAGCTATAGCCGTTACAACAATGCACTTCAATATCTCAAAGTTCTTTCAATCAATCAAAAAAGGTCCAAAACACTCGAGCGAGTTTGCCTAAAAAATTCTGCAATTTCCGATTAATCAAATGTCTTTCGATTAATCGAAAAAAGTATTTTATCTTTAGCTACGGATTATAACCGTAGCCATAATTGTAGTTTGTGCCGATCTATGAAATTTTTTATTATTATTTATTTATTTTTTATTTTTTACATGGAGAATTTTATTCTACCTACAATTTTCTCAAATGCATATTTATATAAATATGTATATATAAGCATGTAAAAAAAAATTTCTCTCTTTTTTTCATTTCTTTCTTTATTCATTTAACAAGAATATCTTCTAAACTAAACTTAGTTACTTGATGTACCCTATATGATTTTGGGGTAGGAGAAGCTACTTTAGCTAACTAACCTAGTTATTTTCTAAGATTCCATCAGGTTGATGGTCAAAAATCCATTTCATTCACTTTGCGGTCAATTTCATTCACGGAAATTCATGGTCATTTCTGTGCATTTCACTTCACAGTCACTTTCCGTGCATTTCGCGGTCCAATCGCTTCACTTCATCCTCATTTTCATGCATATCACGGTCATTCCCGCATATTCCGTGTTGATTCACGGTCATTTCGACGCATTTCGCGGTTCCGCGTCTTCACTTCATGGTCATTTTCGTGTATTTCACGGTACAATCGCTTCACTTCACCCCCATTTTCATGTATATAACGGTCATTCCCGCATATTCTGTGTTGATTCACGGTCATTTCGACGCATTTCGCGGTCCCGCGTCTTCACTTCACGGTCCAATCGCTTCACTTTACCCCAATTTTCATGCATATTACGGTCATTCCCGCATATTCCGTGTTGATTCACGGTCATTTCGACGCATTTTGCGGTCCCGCGTCTTCACTTCACGGTCACTTCCGTGCATTTCGCGGTCCAATCGCTTCACTTCACCCTCATTTCCATGCATATCAGGGTCATTCCCGCATATTCCGTGTTGATTCACGGTCATTTCGACGCATTTTGTGGTCCCGCGTCTTCACTTCACAGTCATTTTCATGCATTTCACGGTCCAATCGCTTCACTTCACCCCCATTTCAATGTATATCACGGTCATTCCCGCATATTCCGTCTGATTCACAGTCATTTTAACGCATTTCGCGGTCCCGCGTCTTCACTTCATGTTCATTTTCGTGCATTTCGCGGTCCAATCGCTTCACTTCACCCCCATTTTCATGCATAGCACGGTCATTCCCGCATATTCCGTGTTGATTCACGGTCATTTCGACGCATTTCGTGGTCCCGCGTCTTCACTTCACGGTCATTTTCGTGCATTTCGCGGTACAATCGCTTCACTTTACCCCCATTTTCATGTATATCACGGTCATTCCTGCATATTGCGTGTTGATTAACGGTCATTTCGACGCATTTCGCGGTCTCGCGTCTTCACTTCACGGTTATTTTCGTGCATTTTGCGGTCCAATCGCTTCACTTCACCCCCATTTCCATGCATATCACGGTCATTCCAGCATATTCCGTGTTAATTCACGGTCATTTCCATGCATATCACGGTCATTCCCGCTTATTCCGTGTTGATTCACTGTCATTTCAACGCATTTCACGGTCATGCCTAGGGCTGAAAGTCGGGCGGGTTAGGTCGGGTTGGTGCTCAACCCTAACCCAACCCAAGGTTCATATACCTCAATCCTAACCCAACCCAACCCAATCTCGGGTTGGGAATTCTCAACCCAAGCGGGCTCGGTCAGGTTGATCAGGTTCGTCCCGTATATACATGCTAATATTTTCATTATTACATTAGTTTATTATATTTCAATATATGACTTATTTTTTGTTATTTATAATTTTATTAATTATATATGTGATTATTCATTATAAAGAACTTTATTTTTTCTTTTGAAAAACAAACTAAAATATAAGACAACTACCCTTTTAAAAGTCATGTAGCATAGCACGAAGTCTATTTGGGAGAGAGAAATCTGACAAATCTTGTTAGCTTGGGTCCTTGGAAATGACGTGGACAAATGAGACTCGACATCACTAGTGTGCCTTCGATACAAACGATCCACACTCAATTATAATTTATAAGTAACTTATATATTGATCAGGTTCGGGTTGGGTCGGGCAACCCGAGACCTCAACCCAAGCCCAACCCAAGCCCAACCCAAGTTTTATCGGGTTTGTGTTTGTATAGCCCAAGCTTAAGATTGGACCTGAATATCCTGCCCGAGCCCAACCCAATGTCGGGTCGGTCGGGTTGAACCCGCCCAACTTTCAGCCCTAGTCATGCCCTTTCACTTGACGATCATTTTCGCGCATTTCGCGGTCCAATCGCTTCACTTCACGGTCATTTCCATGCATACCATGGTCATTCCCGCCGATTCCGTGTTGATTCACGGTCATTTCGGCGCATTTCACAGTCATGCCCCTTCACTTCACGGTCATTTCCGCGCATTTCACGATCTATTCGCCTCACTTCACACTCATTTCCATGCACTTCACAGTCATTTCCGACGCATTTCATGGTCATGCCCCTTCACTTCACAGTCATGATTGAAATTGACCACAAAGTGAATGAGATGGATTTTCGACCATCGACCTGATGGAATCTTGGAAAATAACTAGGTTAGTTGGCTAAAGTAGCTTCTCCTACCCCAAAATCATATAGGGTACATCAAGTAACTAAGTTTGGTTTAGAAGATATTCTTGTTAAATGAATAAAGAAAGAAATGAAAAAAATAGAGAATTTTTTTTTTATATGCTTATATATCCATATTTATATAAATATATATTTGAGAAAATTGTAGGTAGAATAAAGTTCTCCATGTAAAAAATAATATAAAAATAAAAAATTTCAAAGATGGGCACTGACAACAGTTTTGGCTACGGTTATAATCCGTAGCTAAAGGTAAAATGCCCTTTTCAATTAATAAAAAATTGCAGGATTTTTGAGGCAATCTCGCTGGACAGTCCGGACCTTTTATGATTAATTGAAAGACCTTCGATATATCGAAGTACATATCGGAAGACCTTCACATATAAAAGGACATATTGAAATGGCAGGGCCGAGGGTTATGGCTATGGATATTATTCGTAGTCACAGACAGCCTCGTAGCCATAAGTTCTTGGTTATTTATTTATTTATATTATTTTATTATTTTTTACTATTGTAATCCTACTGCTTTTTGTGGGTCCTATTATGAGGTATGTGTTATATCCAAACCGTCCATCTTTTTGGCGAACTCATATTAGAGCTTGAGACGGAAAATAAGACAGATCTAACTATCAAGTGGACCACACTTTAAAAGGCATTGGGGAATTGAACATCTACCATTGAAACCCTTTTAGGGGTTACAGAAGTTTTGGATCATTACAAAATTTGTTTTTCCTCTTCATCCAGGTCTTTGTGACCTTATGAATAGATTGGATGGAAAATATATGTTGTGGTGGGCCCTATAAAATTTTTAACGGTGAAAATCAATTTTGCCGTTGCTCTTTGTGGTGTGGTCCAGGTGATCTTTGGGTATGATTTTTTTTTTCGATAATGCTCCCAAATGATCTCGAAATATGGATGAACGTTGTGGATATAATAAATACATAACTGTGGGGCCATGCAACGTGGATATCTTTTGAACCCTTCGTACAAGTCGGAGTTCGAGGAGCGTAAGCGCTCGTCTTCGAGGACCAGGCGATCCGCCTCAGGAAGGAAAGCAGGGGCATTTTCGACCTGAGAAATGGGGCCGTACAGCTGGGGAGTATTCTTGGAAGGTAAAAAGCGAGTTGGCTTAAAAAGGTTGTGGGCCATATACTGGTCGTATAGTTGGAAATTTCTCTCTTCTTCATGTGCGATGGCAGGAGTATTATAATCCATACGAGTGCATGGAGACGAACAAAAGGAGTGGCACGTGTACACATCAAACCGTCCAATTCGTGAGCCCATTTGTGTTGGAGTACAAACCATAAGTTACACCAAGAAGATGATCCTCGTAGCTCGATTTCTGTCCATCAAATGGACGTTCCAAATCCAACAAACAAAAGCTCATTGATAAGAGGTATCGTGACCATACGATCGATCTGATTTGTAAGATACCACACCATTCGGAAGCGGATTGCGTACTCAGTAACTATGTACGCTACCTATCCATTCCGTCCATCCGTTTTTGAAGCTCATTTTAGGGCATGAGCCCAAAATTGAAGCATATCGAAAGCTCAAGTGGACCACAGTACAGGAAACAGTTGTGATGAGTTGAAACCTTCCTAGGGCCCACGGTGATGTTTCTTTGTAATACAACATGTTCATAAGGTCACACAGATACGGATGAAGGGAAAACAAAAATATCAGTTTGATCTAAAACTTATCCAGCCCCAAGTTATTTTCAACTCTAAGCGTTCAATTCACAGTTTTCCTGTGGTGTGGTCAACTTGAGCTATGGATATCCTTCAATTTTGAGATTTTTCTCTAAAATGATCTGGTAGAATGGATGGATGACTTAGATAAGACACATACATCACAGTGAGACCCACTGACTTTACTCAGTACGCAATCCGTTTACGGTGCATTCGGCTTTTGAGTCTGGATTGATTGATATACCGTATACGCCTATACCCTACGCGAACAGTGACTCCACATGCATGGATTGGCAAATGTCCGCCAAAGCATCAATGTTTTTAATTATTATTATTATTATTATTTTTACTTGGTTCCAATTAGCTACGGTTGTACTTGTGGTAGCTCGGCATATCTCCCACGTTTGTGGAATAGTCCTCTATATCATAGTGTGGGGTCCACTGTTATGACATCCAGCCCGTCCATCATATGCGTCGGCTCATGCTCTACGTGGATTCCAAAAATCAGTCCGATTCAAAACTAAATGGGCGACACCATGTAAAACCATACCAAAAACCTCTAAGTTCACATAGGGATGGTCCACGTTAGTCTTGGAATGGCCCGATGGTTGATGTTTGGGATGTCCGGTGTCATCCTGGTGGCGCACACCTTTTGAATGGAATGGGATAGCACATAGAAAACACGGTGGGCCGTACACAATAAAACGGTTTCAATAGCGGGCGGAGTCCCAACCGTTTCCTGGGGTGTGACCCACCTTTATCCTGGATCGGGTTGATTTTCGGGTTATGGAATGAAGTTGAAGGGAATTGACGTGATGCACACATCATGGTGGCTCACACGCACCGTCCAGTGTTTATTCGTTCTGAGTCCGAATCCTCTGTTACCCGGTCAACAGAGAATTCCTAATACCCTAAAATTCATTGGTCCACGTCAACGCTCACTGAAAAAATAAAAAAAATAAAAAAAAGCTTCCGACGCCAAACCACTGGGGTAACAGGAAAATCCTGTTGACCCGATAACAGAGGATCCCGACTCATTCTACAAACGTTGGAGAGGAATCGGCCTCATTTGCGTCCGCCCATTTTAGTTGAACCGGAATCATCTACAACACCTGCCGAGCCTAAGTTACCCAACCTCTTTGGGCCCCACCATATTGTTGGTGTAAAATCCAATCCGTCTGTCAGGGGATAATGTTTATGTGCACCATATGCATACAAGAGATCAGCCTGTTAGAAAACTCACATGGGCCACGCCAATAAATACAGAGTACATTTTCGCCTAGAACCGCTAGTGGCCCACCCGAGTTGGGATCAAGCTTCTTCTTTTATATATATATATATATATATATATTATATATATATATATATATATATATATAATTAAATTAAATTAAATTAAAAATTTTAAAATCTTATCTGCATCCTGGTGAGTCACACCTGATGAACGGATTTGATGAAAGACAGACACAATGATAGTCCAACAAACCTATGGTTGGCCTCTCATGCCCATCCTTCCCGCTCCGATAAATGGCGCAAATTCATCCACCTGGCATATGGTATACGTGGACCAATCCAAAAGCTCCAAATTGTGCACTCCACAGTGGAAAGAGTATAGCCTATAATCAGGGCGATTGAAGGGTCCTAACCAACCGTTGGTGATAATTTGGTGGGGCCATCAAAAAGACGGTCGAGCCAGCCCCCCGATAAGTTGAGGATCATGAGCTCCTGATAACCCATTGAGAAATCAGTCAAGGGTTTTAGCTGGTTGGTCCATTCATCATGGACCACGAAATCTCTCAGATTGGAAGATCTGGGCCATCGATCTTTGCTACTTTTGCAGTAGAATGTGGATCATTGCTGTTTCGAGTATAAGTTACCTAGGGTGGTGGGACCAACACGTCTGAATATGGGGCATTTTCACTCGGCTGACTGCTAAACCGACCAACCGAAAGATAAACATTACTGGAATCACACATCTTATTTGGACCGTTCATCATGCAATACCTTCCTTCATGGGCAAACATAGGCCACTTATCAAGTGGGTCACAGGGAAATAAAAGGACGGTCAAGAAAATTGACTAATGGTCCACATTCAATGTAAACATGGCCCACACCTGATCGGGAGGAACCGCCTGATTTGTGGACCATGGCACCTCCAGGGTTGGGCATGCTCGAAGAACAGACGGGAGTGCGGGCAATTAAATGACACGTGGCATGCATATTTGCATAATTTACCTGGGCTTTCAATTCCAACAAGTGAGGGCCATCATTCGGTAATCCAGACCATTGGTTTGTTATCCCAACCTGGATGAACGCTGCCTAAGAAATAGTACTCATAGGATGATCTCGACCTTTAATAGACCCTAAGGAAATTGTAGTCTGGGAGATTTAGTCCCTGCCATTCAATCCCTTTCAATCCACCTTTAATTTACCTAGAAATCCATGCCATCCACCCTAATTTACCCAGAAATCCATGCCATCACCCTAATACCATTCATCCCTTCAACCACCTGGCCAAACGGGCCTTAGTCCCTCTCACCCGGCCAAAGGAAATTGTAGTCTGGGAGATTTTTGGGGCAGCATTCTCCATCAACGGTGGGCCTTAACAGCCAATTGATCTGGAGCCTCCAATCATCAGAAACCTTTAGTCCCTCTCAGCTTAAAGAGGTTCATTTCTATGCAATGGCCATCTTCCTATGGTTGACTGAAGATGGATGCTTGTCGGACACTTTCGGACAGCTTGGATCGTTGCAGCACGTCCATTGGATGGACACCCCAAATAGAACGGGGCAAACGGTGGTTTTATATCCATCATGGGCAATTTTCTATCTGGTACCGAAAGCAAAGGAAAAAAGAAAGCCCATTGCATCATGTCCGCTGTAGAGATGGCTGGAGTGTGGTAATCTGAACCATCCATCCAGTGGGCACCCAATATGGACCGGCCTCATCTTAAAAGGAGCAACAGAAGATGGAAAGAGATGATGAGATGAAGGAAGAGATCATGGAGTCTAAAAGAGGACAGTGGCAATCTGCATCCAACAAACTACAAACACAATGGTCTGAAACAGTAACACTTGCGTGCGGCCATGGAACAATCAAGTAGAGGGAGAAAAGGTTTATTTTGAAATTTGGTCTGAGGATCTGCAGGCATGCAGGGGGCATCTACAACAGCTGAAACAGATCATGACAGCTCTTAACAGGAATTCATCATCATCTAAGCCTTATCCCAACTAATTGGGGCCGGCTACAGCTCTTAACTGGAATTAAAAAGAAAGAAAGAAAGAAAGGGTCCATTCCGAAACAGGCAGCAAGGTTTGAATCTGTCCCCCAAGACGAACACTTTCTGGTAGTAAAAGGGGAGATTATCAACTCAAGAAGGCCTTTTCTGGGTAGTGTAGGCGTAATACTCCTTACCTGTATCGATTTTTGTTGTTTGACTGCCCGCATCCAGAATTGCAGAAGTAACGGCCAAAGCGGCTCCGGCAGAAATTGCGGTTGGAATGCTCCTTGCTGCAAAATTGACAACACCCATGTCCCCAGTTAAATAACAATGGTAGACAATGAATTGGGTGAAAAAAAGGGGCCCCAATCCTTAGACAAATAGAATTCAATTAAATTTCGAATGCGGCAAACAACAGCAATAAAGATGCTGATAAAAGTAGTAACAGTTAAAGATGGTACTACAATGTGCGAGAGACAGATGATGCAATGTTCGTTGAAAATTAAGCATGGCTTAAACAGTATGGTCATCCAACTTATGCTGGTCCCAAAATGATTATTGCCTCATGAATTTAAGAGATTTGGGTAGCAATGCAAAGCAGCTGGCAGTGAAAGAGCTGGTGTGCAGCAACAAAGCAAACACCCTTTTGCTTCAGGAGACGAGGAAGTCACTGCAATAAAGGTTAGGGAGATCTGGAGCATACACAGGCCGTCTGGGTTAGCAAAAAATCTGAGAGGAGACATGGTGGTATGCTGTTAAGCATGGAATTCTAGAGTCTTGTCTGTGGCTGATTTTTCTATCAGGCAGTGATCGCTATCCGTTATATCAGATAGATGCAGAGAAGCTCGAGCTGTTGTTTGACAGCTGTCCACGGCCCTAATCCTCCAATTCCCAGACTGGGGTTTGGGCAAAGCTAGAGCATTCCAGGTTGTTGGGGAGTTGTGGTGTATACGTGGTGATTTCAATGTCATCCGGTTCTCTAAAGAGAACAGGAGGATCGGGGGTTACAGCAAGCATGTGGGGTCTCAACAAATTTATTGCTAGAACGGGACTGGTAGATTGCCTCTTCAGGAGGCAAAATACATGTGGTCTTAACAGTCATTTAGCCAGTAGGTTAGACAAGTTTTTGATCAATTCGCAGTGGGAGTTCTGGAGGCGAAGTCAAAAGCCCTCCTGATGCTACCTCCAATAATAAGCCGATCTGCCTGCTCTCAGAGTTGAGTCCTGGCCTCCTGCGGCCATGAGCCATTCCATTTAGAGAATGTGGCTGAACCACCCGGGTTTCCTCTAGTCTAGTCTTGGTGGTCCTTCAAAACGGGAGGTCACGGCATGATGAGATTCTGTTCCAAGCTGAAACTATCATAGGATATTTGATTTAGTGGTTGCTCGGGGTTTTCACAAAAAACAGTTGAAAGGAATCCCTTCTTTTTCTGGGAAAAATGAAGAAAGTTGATCAAGCGACCCCCCAGTATTGACCCCTAGTCCAACTATTACATCCATGCCCAGAGGGCAAGCAAGCGGTGCAGGGTCATGGTGGGGCAATTGCTAGGCAAACTGCTAAGCGCGAAGTAACCACACAGGCACACACATGAAGTATCATGCTCGAGCAGCTGGCTGCTCAAAATATCAGGGAACCCCCTGAAACATGATCACCATCATGACTCACATACTAACACGAACAGGCCCCACAATATACATTAGCACAACTATTGCATGCTACCCACAAAGAGGAACTTGCATCTTTAGATCAACTATTGCACGCTACCAACAGAGGGAATTTTGTGAACAGTTGATATGAAGTGCATGCAGTCCCAGATGAGCCCATTGAGCATGAAAAAAGTAACAAGACATTAATTGTTATAATATAAATAATCTAAGTTAACACCATCAGCAGTCATGAATCTGCATTTTGGTTTATTAATAAATTAGGAATCAATCCATATTAAATTCTATCATGACTCATGAGTCATGATCGTATCAGATGTACATATTTAACAAAATCATCCGAATGGTTTTCTGCTGTTAGATCACCTACTCCTTTACGATTGTATCATAATTCTATGCATACATGATCTATAGTAGTAACGTTTCCATCAATCCATCTATGAACTGCAATACGGATTTGTATATAAAACTATATTGTATCAACTTAGTGTATGTACTGAATAGAGGGTGGGGCCCACATGGATCCTATGTAATACAAAGATGGCATGCACGTGTTGTACAGTTGATAGATAGCTTGTATCAAATCTGGTATAGCCTGGCAATAGACTTAAGCATAGGCATGAATGGAAAGGATAGAGTGAAAGTATTATTCTTGATTTACATGTATTAGAGCAACCCACATGATCCTACCCCTATTGTACCATGTATTGGAAGTAGCAGCATACTGCATACCCATTCCCAAACCATGTATCAGAGCAACACGAGATCCAGGTTAATCTGGTTCTGAACAAACAATTTGAAGGCCATGTTCCAAAAAGAAAAAGAAGGAAATAATTTGAATGACTTGCATCTAAGAGGATGAGCTCCTTGACATTCAACTGACTAATGCAACCAAATCAACGAAGAAACTAATTGCAATGAAGTTCAATGTACCAGATTGAAAGTTTGAATCACACGAGAAAAGATATGAAAACTGTGAGCAAGCTCAACAATCTTCTAGCCTTATACAAGAGATCACCACTCCCTCCTCAACATGCTTCTATAGAGAAACAAGAGAACTTGCTCCAAGAAAATGTCATTCAACAGTGCCTTACTCCATAAGGCCTATTCTTTATTTATAATGAGTTGTTAACAAGGTTTCCTCCTTGTAAAATAGAATTCCTTACTAGCTAAGATCTCTAAAATAAGAAAACCCTTAAACATGAAATCTAATTATACTTATTTGCATCTTGTATTTGCATCGCACCAAAACATACATAATTCCCTGTTCTTGACTTTCCTCCACGAATTTGGCCATACTCAACATTGTGGAAGCCGACTTTATCTCTTCTAGTTCGTTATCTGTCATAGGGTTGATAACGATGGGTTTTCCTTCGTACATAAAGATGGAGGTGCTCTTGTGACCTTTATGAGACATCTTTGTCATATATCCATAGGTGGCCAAAAAATATATGCGTGATTTTCATTGGAATAATGTCACACCCAAGTGATTCTTTGTAATGACCTAAGGAGAAGTTTACTACGCACTGCTTGGTCACGGGGATGAACGTGTTATTCACCCACGCAATCTTGTACTACATGGGATGTTTTTGAGTCTTCAGCTTCAACTTGTCCACCATGCTTTGTGAGGCCATATTTATATTGTTGCCTTCGTCAACTTGTCCACCATCGGGTGCACCCCACACAATGGACGGTGGATATTAAACGTCGGCCCCACGTGATGGATGGCTCACATCAAAGTGTGACCTCACATGATGGACCTCCCACATCAAGTGGGCCCCACTTGATGGACAACCAACATCCAAGGTGAGATGCATGATGGGGTGTGCTTGTTTGAGATGCAATTGTTGCAATTTTTAAAATGAAAGTAACTACTCCCAAAAAAGCTCTTATTTGAATGTTTTACCAAACATACTTCAAGTAAGAGCTTTTATGGGTTCTGAAAAAGTGATTTTACCAAACAAGCTTATTGTAAAACAAGTGCTAGAACAAAAAGTCTTAATTCTTTAGCTCTTAATGGATTAGACAAGAGATGATAAGCGGGCACGAAAATAAGAGAACCCTTAAACATGAATATCTAATAATACTTATTTCTTAGGATAGAGATATATTTCCTAGAATAGGAATATGCAAGAAAGGTAATTAAAAACAAACTAAATAAAGAAATTTGGGCCTTTTCTTGTGCATACTTATGGGGTGTGCACGTGTGGGATGTGGCAGAATTGCATCACTGACATTTAGAGTTCTAGAGGATAAGGTCCCTTAGGTTCAAAAAACCAAGAATGATGCTCTAGATCAATGTGGTGATTGGAGCCAAGCCAGGATTTGCAGCATTTTGAAGAATGGTAGTGGAAGGATAAAATGGCTTTTCTGGTCCATCTGGAGGGGGTGACCACTTGGTTCTGCAACCAAATTTGAGTGCTTTCTTATCCTATAGAATGATCATTTGCAAAGAGAAGAATGCTCAAATATGACTCAAAATTTTCACTTAGAGGGCCTTTGTTAATTATAGAGATGTTAGATTCCCAACCATAATATACCACAAGCCGATAAATCCTTGGAAAAGTGAAAACCAAAGTATATCCTACATAAAGAAAAGTGTGCAGTATGTGTATGTGTGATCATTTGGGGGTATCCCACAACTACCAATGATCTTAGACTTCTTCTTATTCCCCGACCTTCCCCGCCAGTAAGCTCCTTCTTTTTCGTAGTCCTCTGCCACACTCTAAAACTTACAAATAAGGTACATGTGATCGATTGTCTTCTAGCTTTGGGCTTTGAAAAAATGAACACATGAATCCCTATGTGGGATGTGTGCATGACAAATGCACCCCCGTGGAATAGCACAAGGCTTGTAGATCTGGGAACACTATGGTGTTTGTTGCCAATGGCTTAACTTCAGACAGGGTAAAGTCTGGTTGAGAATTGCAAGAAAGTCCTCAGAAGTCAATTTTGTCCTGATTAACACTCTTTTGGGTTGTATAGACATGTAAGACTAAAAGAAGAACACAACAACTGCTCATCAGGGGTGCCTTGTCATTCAAAGCATTAGTGAGTGCTGTAACAGAGCCTCATGTAGGGTGTAAATGGTTGCAAAGATGACAGCATAAGCCTGAGTTTGCATATGTACACGGCTTAAAGGCAGTGGAGGCTCCAGGAAGGGGATCTGCTGATGTGGCAGCCTCCAGTTGGATGATAGTTGGGATGCCAGTAAGATTTGATGATATGGAGCCTATGAGTGGCTGTGCGATTTATCACTTTAGTAGGAAGCCTACTCCCTGCATGCATGGGCATGTTTATGTAGCCTTTAGGAGCTTTGAATCAGGTAGATCCAACAAGAAGAGAGCAAATGGCGTCCATGGAATGTAAGGGGGCTGGGGTCAAAGCAGAAAAGAAGCCTGATCAGGGCGTCCATCATTAGAAATAACCCTGATTTGCTTTGCCTTCAGGAAACTAAGGTTCCGGTTTTTAAAGCTAGTCTTCTCGCCTCTCTGTGGAGGATTCAGGATGAGCAGTGGGTCACTCTCGACGCGTCAAGCTCATCCGGGGGTATTCTCGTCACGTGGCGGCACTCCAGATGGGATTTGATATCTTCTTCCTTAGGATCTTTCTCGGTCTCCCTTATTCTAAAAGATAAGTCCTCTAATTTCCAATGCCTCTTATCTGTCGTTTATGGTCCTAACGATAATTCTGTTAGATCTGATTTTTGGAATGAGCTAACCATGGCTAGACAGTCCTTCAATGGACCGTATCTGTGTGGTAGGAGACTTTAATGTCACGCGATTCGCTGAAGAGCACTCTTGTTAGAGACGGGTCTCATCGGCGATGCTTCACTTCTCCGACTGGATCCAACTCCACCAGTTGATTGACCTTCCCTTGCTAGGGTCAAAGTTCACCTGGTCGAATGGTCGCAGATCCCCTATCCAATCTAGGCTGGACAGGTTCCTTCTCTCTCCAGAGTGGGCCGAGGCTTTTCCTTCTATTCATCAGATCGTGCTTCCAAGGACGACGTCAGATCACTGCCCTCTGTTGCTTATCATAGGAGCCGTCAACTGGGGTCCTAAACCGTTTCGTTTCAACTCTTCTTGGCTCACAATAGAAGGTTTCAGGGAGAAGATTGCAGAGTGGTGGGCGTCATTTCAGGTAGATGGCTTTGCCAGTCATAGACTTTTATGTAAACTCAGATTTCTTAAATAGAAGATCAGGGAATGGCTTCAAGAGGAGCAAGCCAAGCACGAGTCTGACACGGAAGCGCTCCTATCATAACTCTAGCGTATAAATGAGGATCAGGGAAGCAATCAAGACCCCGATGTGGCTCTGGGTAGGCGATTCCAAATTATTCAGATTCTTACTACCAGAGCAATTCAAGAAGAGATCCATGGAAAATCAAAGCTAGAGCCAGATGGGTTGCTGAGGGAGACAAAAATACGAAGTATTTTCATAGTATAGCCAATATGCATGCCAGAGCCAAGGCTATATTATCAGTATCAAAGAAAAGGGCGAGTGGATCGAAGATAAACAGTCAATTGCTGACCTTGCTGTCAATCATTTTCAAAGCCTCTTATCGGCGGAAATTCGGATTCGTCCTCGCCTCGATAACCTTTTTCAACAGCTTGCAGGCTATTGAGGCTAATGTCCTTGAAGCCGAATTTTTTGTAGAAGAAATTAAGGCAGCTATCGATTCCTTAGGTGGGGATAAATCTCCTGGGCTAGATGGATTCCCCATCATCTTCTTCCAATCCTTTTGGGAGGTAGTCGATCAAATGTGTGCCTTTTCATCCAGGAATTCCATACAAGAGGAAGATTATCCAAGGGCCTTGGTGCATCATTCATCTCTCTTATTCCTAAGATTGCGGGAGCCAGTTCATTCTCCGATTTCAGACCTATTAGTCTGGTCGAAGGCCCTTACAAAATTCTCGCCAAAATCCTATCTTCCCGTCTTGCTAAAGTCATTGGGAAGCTGATTTCGCCGAACCAGAATGCTTTTATTAAGGGCAGACAGATATTGGACTGTGCGCTTATAGCCAACGAGATCCTTCATTCATACCACAGGTCCTCCAGGGAGGGTATCTTCTGCAAGCTTGACATTGCCAAGGCTTACAATCATGTTGATTGGGACTTCCTCCAATATATGTTATCTCGTTTGGGTTTCGGGCCCAAATGGAGATCCTGGATTCAAGCTTGCATCAGCTTGGCTCACTTCTCCGTATTGTTGAATGGATCTCCCTTCGGTTTCTTTAAGAGTTCGAGAGGGCTGCGTCAGGGGGATCCCCTCTCCCCTCTTCTTTTCCTTCTGATCAGTGAAGCCTTCTCTAAGATGATGCTCAAGGGTCAGGAAAAAGGAATCTTGAAAGGTTTATCTATGCCAGGGCTGGCCACTCCCATTACTCATATCCAATTCGCAGATGACACGCTAATCTTCCCGGAGGCTTCTACTACCTTCATCTCTAATCTGCGAACAGTGTTGTATTGCTTTGAAGCGGTGTCCGGTCTCCGTATCAACATAGCAAAGTCGAAATTGTTTAGGGTTAATGTTCAGTTTGAGAAACTCCAGCTCTTTGCCGCCTCCCTTGGCTGTCCTCTTAATTCCTTCCCTACTTCATTTGTGGGTCTCCCCCTTGTCATAGGCCCTCCTCCCAAAAGGATGTGGGATAGAATAATTGGAAAATTTCAGAAGCATTTGGCGACTTGGAAATGCCGGTATCTGTCTCTTGGTGGTAGATTGACCCTTCTTAATGCTGCCCTCTCTAATCTTCCTTTATATTTCATGTCCCTGTTTCGATGCCCTGCCTTTGTATTGAAAACCATCAAATCTGTTAGAAGGGACTTTCTGTGGTCGGGGAAGGATTCTCAGAAAAGGTTACATCTCCTAATTGGAGGGATGTTTGCAAGGTCTTCAGAGAAGGAGGAGCTAACGTTACAAATATGAGGAGAATGAACATGGCGCTGCTTGGCAAATGGACGTGGCGTTTAGGAGCTGAGCCAGAGGCCCTATGGGCGTTGATCGTGAAGGGGAAATACGGTACATCTCGAGGGGGCTGGTGGACTAAAGATTCATCAAAGTACAAGGCCTCTCACTTGTGGAAAGGTATCCTCCAGTCGAAGCAAGCTGTCCTTCATAATACTAGGTTTGACTTGGGGAGTGGGTCTCGCATTCGTTTTTGGGAAGACCTATGGGTGGGAGATGTGTTAATGAAAATTCGTTTCCCTCAGATATTCCGACTGGCTCCAGATAAACACATAGCCATATCGGATTGCTACTCGTTCTCGTCAGGCAGTTTAGTTTGGGATGTGAGATGCACAAGAAACCTCCGTGATAACGAGATCTCAGAATTCGCGGATCTCCTCGACTGCATATCCAGAACCTCGCCTCAATTTTCAGCCCCAGACACGCTTATATGGAAGATAGATAAGACCGTCACATTCACAGTAAAATCCCTATATTTTATTTATCCCCCCCCCCCCCCCCCCCCGACCCCCCCCCCCCCCCCCCCCCCCCCCCCCCCCCCCCTCTCCCTGTCCCCGCCTCCCCTTTTATATGGAGATTTTTGGTGCCCCCTAAGATGATTTGCTTTGGTTGGTTAGCGGACCGCAACAGGATCCTTACCATGGACAACCTCAATAAGAGAGGTATGCCGATTGTCAATATCTGTCTTTGTTGTACGCAAAATGCGGAATCGGTGAATCATCTCCTGGTGCATTGCCCCTTCATATCCCACATTTTGGCAGATTTTTGTCAGAAATTCAGTATCTCTTGGTGTAGCCCCGCTTCGGCTCACAGTCTCTTAGCGGCGTGGCGTGGTCTCAAGCTAGGGAATCCCAGATCTCTCATTTGGAGAATGGCCATCTTGGCAATTTGGTGGTCGGTTTGGTTAGAAAGGAATGACAGATGCTTTAACAAGGTTTCTTCCTTGGGTTCTGTTGTTGGGGGTAGGGCCAAAAGGCTAATAGTGGAATGGGCAGCAAATGTAAAGGGCCTTAAAGGAGTCGATCTTTGTTTTTTAGGTGGATAGCGTCTTTCTGCTATCTCAGCAGTCAGTTCCTATCCTCCTTTTGCTTGTTTTTCTTTTTTCTCTTAATATATTTTCCTTTGTTGCCTCTAAAAAAAAAAAAGAGAGCAAATGGCCATTCTATCTGCTTCATAAGTGGTGACACTATCAGGTCAAAGCAAATTGATTTGAAATTAAATTCCGTGTCTTTCTTTCATAATTACATGATATAAACATGGAATTGGTTGGTATAATCTTTCTTCTTTCTTCTTCTTCTTCTTCTTCTTCTTCTTCTTCTCTTCTTTTTTTTTTTTTTTTTTTTTTTTTTTTTTTTTTTTTTCAGGATTTATGGTAACATGATCATATGGACCTTCTTCATCAAATGATCGAATGACTCATCCAACAAGCAGATAATGACAAAAATGTCTATTCAAAGAAGAGCTTTGCGAAGCCCACACACATGTGCAAGTCAGCTAATGCACACACTAGAACATATGCTAGCATGGTAGCTAGGTGAAATATCTTGCTAATCCAAGTTAATGATCAAGCATTCTTATCTCCGTACACATTGCACATATGTATGAGATCCGGTCCATTCATCTACAGGGTCCAACTGTTGAAGGGAGTACCCAAACATCAAAGTGATCGGATGATCCTAGCCACCAATTGGATGACTTTTGAGGATTAATAATGGACAAGTCTAACCAGTGTTCGACATTTCATGGGAGAAAGACCTCCAATTGGCAGCTAAGCTCATCTGATTGCAGTGATTTTTGGGATATGATCAATTTTGAGTAGGCACCACAAAGTTAGATGGTCTGCATGTTGTAAGTGCATGCAACAAGTCTATACTTGATAACAAACTTAGACATGCATTTAACGTTGGAGTATAGACCTATCTTAAATATAAACAATGTTGAAGTTCAAGTTCAAAAATCTCCTAACTGTGAAAATTCAAGAAATTTTATTTATTTATTTTGATAGACGACATAAGATTCTCACGCTTTTACTACTCCCATAACAAACTTGTAATTTCGAAACTTCTCGCAATGATAATAAGCTAAAACTAAACAAACTCAAAAGAGATACTTCCTTACCTTTGAAACCCAAAACAGTAGCTCCGGCAGCAAAACCACCCACTGCGCCATTAACGAAGTCCCTCTTCATCCTGTAGTTCTGCACCAACTGCTCTACACCAATATAAACTCCTCCAATCGCAGCAAATGTAAGCCCATAGTTACCCATCATCTTAAGGGTCCTCATCAGGCCTGGGAGAGCAACATTCCTCTCAACACGGGGCACATCATACCATGTAGCAACGACTGTTCCCCAAATAGTCCCGGTGACCAAACCCATCGTTGCACCCTTAATCGTCTTCATGGTTGGAGTATCATCATTCTCCAAGTACCTAAGCTCTGAAGGATCCATTTCTTTCCTTCTAACCAGACACTGAATCAGAATACAAAGAAATCAGAACTTCAGAATTTGACTGAAAAACCAGTCGGCCTAAGAGGCATTATAAGATGGTAGAGCAAAAGAATTGGCATTCCTTAGTTCAAAAGCAATGGGGCATGTGGGGCCCACCTCTGCATAATCTAACCTGTTCACCAGGTGGTCCCATCTTGGGATGGACCATGCACGTCTGTAACTGATCAACCAAGCAATGGTAGAGGAAGGCCAGACTCTGGAAAACCTAAACCATTCATCTGGCTGGCTCCCATCACAGGACGGTCCGTGTCTAAACATCTCTATCAGACGATCCAAGACATCAAGTCGGTAGCGTGCATTTGGACAATTGCAGATAATTGTCCAAATTTCAGTAGGGGCATAATCAGATGTTAGGATGAGTTCAATGGGAGATTTTCAGGGTATCTCCCATCATCGATGGGTCCAAACCACATGGACGGTTTAGATTAACCTAAAGGTGGCCATCCACATGTACAGCCTACGGGAACAAACGAACCGCTCAATCGGGGATTGAACATTTCCTCTCCAGACAACGCGCCACAATAAAAACGAATCACGAACTACAACGATGCGGTAAAAGCAAAGCCTCTGAATACGAAAAAACCTAGCACGATCATTTCCCAACTCAATTGAAACAGAAACAAATCAAAACCCTACAAATCAAACAACGCCGCTATAAAACCGAAAAAAATAAAAATAAAATCCAAGAAGAAGATTTCCGCTAAATCAAGATTCAAAATAGGAAAAGGAATAAAAAGATAGAAAAAGATCGAAAACCTAAAATGGAAAGGGATGAAAGAGTACTCCAAATCTCCGACAATCAGAACCCTAGAATTCGAGGAATTTTTCACGTGATCTGGTGAAATTGAGAACGAGCAGATGAATCGATTCGAAGAGAAAAGAGAGAATAAGTAGATGAAAGCTTACAGCGAGAGTAGAGAGAGCGAGAGAGACCGGACGCTGTTCTGAAAATCCCTCCGCAGCAGCACAACCACATTACTCAACGAGGGCGCAGCTTCGGTGGATCCCCGGATCCACCAAGGCGTGTAGATCCCTGACTGTGGAGCCCATATTGATGTATATTCCTTAAATCCAAGCTGTCCATCAGTTTTGAAAGATAATTTTAGGGAATATACCAAATATTTAAGCAGTCATAAATCTTATATGAAACACACCAAAGGAAACAATGGTTATTGAATACCCACCATTAAAAGCTTCTCTGGGCTAACGGATTGTTTATTTGACATACGACCTGTTTACGAAGGTCGAAAATAGCTGGATGAAGGATCAAAACATTTCAGCCTATACAATACTTTTGTGGCCTATAATAAGTTTTTAATGGTCGTTCACCGATGTTTCCTGTGATATGGCCCACCTGAGAATGGGATCGTCTTCATTTTTGGATTCATGATCTAAAATTGTCTTTCCAAACGGATGAACGGCATGGATGTAAGTTAAATAAGTTAAAATGGGATCCACAGTCCAAGATCCACCCAAATAGTTGGATCGGGAGGCTTTCGGACGTCGTTGGGCTAGTGACTCCAACATTAGCCAACTAGCTAATGTTTTATCATCACATCACAGACATGAGCCTAAAAATGAGATATATACCTCGTTGGTCAAGTGACTCCAACATTAGAACTAGCTAATGTTTTATCATCTCATTACAAACATGAGCCTAAAAATGAGATATATACCTCGTTGGTCTAGTGACTCCAACATTAGCCAACTAGCTAATGTTTTATCATCTCATTACAGACATGAGCCTAAAAATGAGATATATCCAAATCTCAAGTGGATCTAGGGGTGTACATTGAGTCGGGCTGGAGTCGAGCTGGCTTCAGCTTGACTCGGCTCAACCACTAGTTGACCTCAGTTCGAACTCAGCTTGATTTGGTTCGGTCAGCAGCTTGGGCCAGTTCGAGCCAAGATCGAGCTGAGTTTGCCTGTGCAGTATTTTCACAAACACCTGTTCTGCACCTTCAAAATCTTACCATATGTAAAATAATAGCAATAGTTTTACAGATATTTTATCAAACACCTTCTAAGCAACATAAAATTTAAGACAAAAAAAGTATTTGTTTCATAACATACTTTCCTTGCCATCGGCTATACTTCGTTGAGTCATTTTATCAAACACTTGGTGAGCAACATCAATATCAAAGTAACCGCGTCACCGAAATTGGTTCGATCTGAGTTTGATTCGAGCTAGGTTTGATCCAAGTCGAGTCGAGCTAGGGCCAGCACGAACTCGGCTCAAACTCATTTTTGAGCTAAAAAAATCAGTTTTTTTTTTTTTTTTTTTTTTCTTTTGTTAGCATGATAGTACACCCACTGTCAACTCACACTTCATTGTTAGTCACCCCTCTACGGAATCAATACCAAGACCTCAGTGTTGAAACGAAGTATCTTTCACTCAGTCTACCACTTGAGCTCAAAAATCAGCTTGACTTGGTCAAACACAACTTTGAACCGTGTCGAATCGAGTCAAGCGAGCTAACCGAACTAGAGCTCGGTTCGTGTACACCCTTAGGTGGGTCAAACCACGGGGGAATAATATTAATTAAATGTCCAACATTAAAAACTTCCAAGGGCCTACAACATAATGTTTATTTGCCATCTAACCAGTTGATAAGGTCACACAGACCTAGATGAAGGGAATGCACAAATATCAGCATGATCCAAAACTTATGCAGCCCAAAAAAACCTTTCAATGATAAGCTTCCAATCCCCACTGTTTACTGTGGTGTGGTCCACTTGGATTTGGATTTGCCTCATTTTTTTTTTTGGAATCATGCGCTAAAATGAGGTGGAAAATAGATGGACGCGTGGATAAAACACATAAATCATTATGGGCCCAAGGAGCTTTAACACTAGTTAGCTGGATGGTGTTGGGATCACTAGCCAAACCGCGGGCTTTCCTATGCTAATTGCAAGTGTAACCATTGGAATCCTAATCCATTCGAAATCTGGACCATTCGTCAGGTATGAACAACGGTAGAGATGGACCGGAATATTCTAAAAAACCTTTTAACGCAGCATGTTAAAACACCCAAGCCGGTCGACCCACCTGGTTGTACGTGTAAAATCCGGCCTGTCCATTGGGTTCTATCCCCTGTTACAGGATTAGGGCCAAAAATTAGGACGCGGATTAGTTACTGCATAGGTAGTGAAATTGGCTACTGAAGTAACGTCACCATGATACGTGGATTCCACCATAATGTATGTATTGTATCCACACCATCCATTCATTAGGAGAGAGCATTTTTATGTCATGAGCCAAAGAACGAGCAAATCTAAAACTCAAGTGGACCTCACCGTAGAAAACAGTAGGATTGAACACGAAGCGGATTGCTTGTGGCACAACGTGGCCAAGCTCTGTGACTGTTCATCTGAAACATACCATTAGGAAAAAGTGAAAAATTGAATGCCAACGGATGAAAACTTCTTGGGAGCCACTGAAGTTTTGGATCAAGCTTATATATCCGTGTTTTCCTTTCATCCAGCTCTGCGTGACCTTATGAACAACTTGGATTGCAAATAGAACGTGACGGTGAGCCCTAGGAAGTTTTCAATGGAGGATGTTCAATCTCCACTGTTTCTTGTAGTGTGGTCCTCTTTAACTTTGGATCTGCATTACTTTTTGGATCATAACTTAAAAATAAGATGGAAAAGCCGATGAACAACATGGATAAAATACAAACATCAAGGTGGGTCCCAAAGAACTTGGGCCCGTTGTGACAGGCGGATAGGTGGGGATTGGGTGGTACCCTGGGGACCTGGCGGAGAGGAACGGTCCTGTAAGGGGTTCTGTGGGGCCACTGTCGTGTATGTGTTTTATCCATGCCGTCCATACAATTTGAAACTTTATTTTAGTCCGATGAGCCCAAAAATAGGCAGATCTAGTTATCAAGTGAACCACATCATAGGAAACAATGGAGATTGAATGACTACTGTGGTAAACCTCTTGTAGGCCATATAAGTTTTGGATCGAGCTTATATTCGTATTTTTACCTTTATCCAGATCTATGTGACCTTATAAACAAATTGAATGGCAAATAAACATCATGTGGGCTCTAGGAAGGTTTCAATGGTAGAGTGCTTCCTTTGTTGTGGTCCACTTGAGACTTCGATCTACCTCATTTTTACATTCATGCCCTTTAAGGATCTTTCAAAATGGATGGACGGTTTGGATGAAACTTACCATTTAAACCTTAGTAGGCCCACAGAAGTTTTGCTTCAGATGACATGTAGTTTTCCATACATCCTGGTGGAAATCACCTTTTGAACGTGTTAGATAGCATATAAAGATCACGGTGGGCCTCAGGAAGTTTCCAATGATCAGTGTTTCCTTCCTACTATTTTTTGTCGCCTGGCCCACTTGAGTTTTGGATATATCTTATTTTTAGGTTGGCATCTTAATATGAGATGGCGGAACTGATGGACGGATTGGATGTCATAAGGATGTCACTGTGGGGCCCTCAGAGAGCTCCTCGTAACAGGGGTCACGTGCAACTCGCATACTTTCTTCCCCACCCCAACCCAACACTGAAGCCTCAAGGCCCGTCTAGAAGAAAAGCCCATGTCTGAGTCAGGAAAAATTGGTTAGGCTCCTGTTCGACCCATCCCAGCCCGAAAATTGATAAGATCAATATTTCCCATTTGGGTGTTCCTAATCTATCCATTGATCAAATGGGCCACACAAGCACAAAGAATGGATTAAACCAACGGTTTACATTCAAGATGCACGGGTTGCATGACAAGGAGTGGAATATTTGTAGTATGGGGAGACATGTACAAATGAAGTCGGGTTGGGCTTGGTTGGGTTTGGGCGAGAAGATGATTTGAGACCAAGCCCAGCCCATAGGCCTAGCTAGTCGGTCTGAGCGTGTTCTCCAAAGCTAGGTTGGGCACTTCAGGCCAGGCGTGCGGTCCAGCCCGTTGCATGCTCCCTTACTGAATTTTCTGTTGACGGTCTGTTGCTATAGTATAGAATTATATAAGGGTGAGATATGTAGATATCTCACCTAAATCACAAAGATACTATACTTGATTAGATTGGGTATACCTTAATAAAATTGCACCTAGAATTTTCGATTACCATCGTACGTTCAATCAAATTTAGAGGTAGAACCTCAGGCTCATCTCAGACAGGATTATTGATCTCGATTAAGAGATTTCCAACTCCTAATCCCTTAACAAGAACCATTTATTAGCACCTGTCAAAATTCAGTTTCAGCTATATTCTAATAAAGTTGCACTTCTCCACCAAACATGACTTTGAAAGTCAGCTAAAAAGAAGATACTAGGTGCAGGCCCCTTCTAAAAAATAATGAATAGCTTAGATCACATGATCTGTGACCCCATAACTCAAAATTAGCCCAAAAAGTCAAGGAAGAAGGAAAAATTGTAGCCGTTGGGCCCAAACCGAAGGAAAACATATAGTCAACTTGTTGCGAGCAGACGACAACTTTGCACCCTTTCGCGCCAACCATGGATCTGGATCCCTCTGACAGATCCTGCATACTGAAGTTTGTCAAGTTTCCATCGTCAATTCACCAGGAGCCGACAGTTTTGGTTTTATAAATTCGACTATCAATGCCCGTTCAACGGTAGTAGGAGTCCAGAGAGTCCAAGATTACGTCTGTAAAACCATCAGATGGGGAGCTCTGCCATCTAGGAAATCCAAAATGCTGCCACACTTATGCTTAGATCCTGCTCAACACAAAGCCATATGTAGAGAAGTCAATTTGTCAAAAAGAATTTGCCAGCTTAAGAGTAGGGTTAGAATCAGCAACATACAGCTATCATTTTTTTTTAAACTAAAAAAGGCATCTGGTTTTTCTTTTTCTTGCTCACATCTTAATCAAGCTAGAATAAAGTTCATTCTATATATTTTAATTGTTGCTATTTCAACTTATTTGTTCATTGACTTTGCTCGCCCCCCTAGAATCACTTGATTCCACGGAGCAAGGTTAGAACTAAATCTCTTTTGCTTGCTCGGTCTTCTCATAGGATCATACAAAGCATAACTATGAATAGTATCATTGTAGATCTATATCCCTTGAAAGTCTTAGAGCTCTTAAGGGCATGTTTGATTTTCAGTAGCTGTGTAAATATCCGTGAAATGAGTAATTATTACCATTTCACCCGTTTGAAAATCAATTGAAAATCCACGTCACTTTTTTCCCATGAAACTCATTTAAAATAGTTATTTATAATTTTCAGACCCCAAGGTGATATATATATATATATATGATAAATCCATTCCGTCCAGTCATTTTAACACAATATTTTAAGGCATTAGCCGAAAAATGAGGCATATTGAACACTCAAATAACCCACACCAAAAGAAACAGTGAGCCTGAGCGGTTTTTAATGGTAAGTGTTTGATTCCCTTTTTCTAGTGGCGTGGTCCACTTGAGCTTTCAATATGCCTTGTTTTTTGGCTCATGCCATAAATTTATCGGGCATAATAAATTAACGGTGTGGATAAGCGATACGTATCACGGTGGGACCATGAATATATCATGGCATTATTGATTTACATAGGAAAAAATGAGGTAAATACAAGGGAAATAATTATTACATATTTTCATGATATTTCTCCATGAATTGAAAAATCAAACAAGCCCTTAGTAAAGGTTGCATAACTCAATCCTTTGACCCTTGAGTAAAATTTTGCAATCAGGCCAATTACAAGTCTTTCATAAACAGGGGGATTTTGCAACTCCCTGACCCCAAGGTAAGACATGGGACTCTAGCGGACCACATGCACAAACAAGCCAAATCAGCCACTGGTGACTCAAAATATTCAAAGATGCCATTTTCACCCTCTTATAAAGGAATCGTACGGTCAAGAAAATGAGGTCAAATCATTCAAACCATATTCTCTTCGCAGCGCACAAAAGATTGGTGAGCACGTGGACCTCCTCCCCCTCTCCTCGTGACGGACTGTTTCGGGGCGGGGGGGCGACCCCGCAGGCGGCATACAGAGGATCCTCTAGACCTAAGAAATCCCCAGGGTAAACCCCATCTATGATTAGAGCATGCATCAACGGTTTGGATCATCAACGCATGGGCCCGCACGCAGCTAAACGGGTCTCTTCTCGCCATGCCCAATCCATATCTAACTTGCGATCTCAGCCTTCGAATCAGCGAAAGTTAACGGATGAAAGGAAAAGGAGCATAAGAGGAGGCAAGAAAGAATATAAGCCCATTGATTGAACGGTTAGGATTGTCCAACCAATTTGGGCATTGGCCGGCTATTTGGAGTGAGTGCCCATTCACTTGTGATCCTCGTCTGCCCCAAGTGAGTTATAGACCGGGCCAACCTACTGAGTCAGCATATGCACTTAAGGGTGGCAATGCTACGGGTATGGGTCTGCTGCCTGAGCCCAACATGAGCCTAGAAAGCCTAAGCCTAAACCCCAAAAAAAATTATTTGGGCCTGGGCTGACCCCCACCCGATCGAAATTGATCCCTATTCCGGATGGAGTGTTCCTAATCTATCTCTTATCAGGTGGGCCACACATGGACAAAGAAGTTGCCATTTAGAAAAATAGGAACCAAAATCTACTTGCAAGATGCATGTGTTGCCTAACCAATAATTGAAATAAAACACATGAAGCTAAACAGGGACAAGTTGGGCAATGATAACCTGAGCCCAAGACCAGCCCAAAAAATTGACCAAGCCATGATGCCATGCTCCAAACCCCGCTCACAGCCAACAACAGGTTAGGGTGACAATGGGGCGACCACCTGGTCCACGAGGGCTAGGGTTTGGGCCCCTAAACTTGACCTGAGAGACAGGCTTATAATTAAAATCTGAGCCTAAGAGACTCGGGCCAAGCTAGGCATGCTCTAGGTGGCCAACTCCAGCCTAAAAAGTCTCCATCAAAAGCTGCGCCAGCCCATGTCTAGCCCAACAAATTGTTTGGGCTATTCATGCCAGATCTAAGCGTGGACCATAGCCAAGCTACTAGTTCTAAGACTTGTCCAAGGCTAGGCCATTCCAAGTAGCCTAAAAATTTGAACGGGCCATCAATACTAACGGCCAAGCTAATTAGTCCAAGCCCGTCCAAAGCCAGTCCAGAGGCACCACCTTGGCCGTTGCAAGAAATGGAGAAAATACAAAGAAGGGAAATTTAGAGGAAAGGTGAAGTGCTTGTTGCTAAAATCCGGACCAGAAATGCAAGTCACTTTTCATGTGCTACTAGTCACATGAGGCACACCATCTAACAAAATACTCTTCATTTGTACATATATTATTCATCTCGTAGCCGTACATGCATATAAGCAAGCATATGATTCATAAAGAATAAGATTATATTTTCTGGATTTATTTTCTTTTGCCAGAAAGAATAAAAGAATGGGCTACACAAAAAAATGGGCATGACTAACTACCAACTTCTCTCCCCTCCCCTTCCTGTCCCTCCCCTCTCCTCCCCATATCCATCAAAGAGTGCAATCATATATGCATGCATACATGCATGGATAAATGTATGCAACTGCATACATGTACGATATTTACATTGCGAAAATCCATCTCCCTGCCGACGTGTCCTGACAACCAACACCGAATGAATTGCACAATTTTATCAAATCAGAACAGTGGTCTTTTTCGCATGTTCTTCGAGCCGTTGCACATGCATTCAGGAACCGGATATGCTACAATGTCCCTCCCAGGCTTGCCGGTCCTGATTTCCGGCTGTCCCAGAGAGCCCTGGTGCAGCTCCTTTATGATCCTATTGAACTCGGATTCCTGAAGAGAGTTGTTCAGAAAGTAAGGGAGCATCTCCCTCTTGTTAGGGGTTATGTGCTTCCGGTGCCCAGCGTACGCCCTGTGTCCTTGAATGGCACGGCCCATGTTTCCTCCATGAGATGGCATGAAAACATCACTCTTCTCTGAAACTATATAATCAATGGCTGCAAGAAAAGAAGCTTTGTTGGCAAATGGCTCCAGCTCCCCTGGTAGGGAGATGTTCTCCTTATTGTAAAAATGGGGAAATTCTCTGGTTAGAGGCAGCAACGCTTCTTCTCCCCCAAACGGGCTTCCTCCGGCCCAGTATATCCTTGCATTTCTTGGAGCTCCCAGCGCTTTAAGCAGCCTACAACATCATTAAAGGAAAGCTCAGTACATGTATGGGAACCAATTTCCACACATCTGTGACTATGAACTGATTTCAACATCTACCTTGAAACCTCTAGAGCATTCAAGGGGCAGAGTCCTGCAAGCTTGCGGTCATGGTAAGTCATCTTAGATCTTGCAGTAAGGAGCTCTGGTCGCAATTTCCGCTCATTGGTGATGATCTCATCAGACTTGTGGCTCAACCCAGGAAGACAACCAGTCCTCACCCATACATCCTTCTCCATGCGTAGGTGGAGAGCAATGTAAGGCCCCTTGCTCTGCATCCTCTCCACGAGCTTGTTCCCGAGCTCCAAGATGGGAGCTGAGAATCTCAACGCCTGGAATGCCACCTGCAACATGATGATATGAAAGCATGCCGTTTAGAACATGGAATACCGAACAGAACGTTCAGTCATGAATATGAAAATGTATATTTTGGAAATTCCTAAAACATATGCCATACATGGGTTACTAACTGGCAGATAATCTCTACAAATGGACCGCTCATGGAAAAACTGTTTAGTAATTAGATGCAAGTTTTAAAAATCGAAACATGATTCAGAATTTATAATGTTTTTTTTTAAAAAAAATGACTGAAACAGTTTCAAGTTGGCTGGCAAAGCTTCCCATATAATCTGATTTACTCAGTTGCAGCATTTGAATACTTAATTCAGGTTTCCAATGAATTGAAGGAGTTTTCGTAATATTTAATCTGTCTTTTCCGTGCTTTAAAAGAAATAAATCACCCACTTCAACTCCCATCTAAAATGGGTTGAGTTGACTAAGCAAGTATTTTAAGTACTCGAAAAAATTTCCAGACCTTTTTCTTTTCTTTTCTTTTGTGACATTCTGCCACTATATCTCATGGAAAATATCATAGTTTCTTAAGTTCCACCTCTGTAAACAGTTATGCCTAGTATAGTAATAACTCAGACAAGATGCCATTGCGAAGCAAAAACTAAGAGATAGGGGCTAGGGCAGACGTTAGAATTACCTTGCACCGAAGTTTTTGAAGATCAGAAGGGAGATCCTTAGAGAGTCTGGAATCCAGTCCACGCAAAAGTAATACGCCTTCCTTGTTAAGCTGTAATAGAGAAAGGAAAGGCATCAGTGACAATCTTCATGCTGATCAGCAACCACAGAGAGACATCCAAAACCAAAGTATCATTAACAAAGCAAGCAAGATCGAATTGATCAAAACAGAACACGGTGTATAAAACTGAAGTCCTGCCACAACTAGAATGTCATATTACTGAATGGTGGATACCAGAACTAGGGTGTCAGTAGGCTGAGATTGGTCTCAAGCTCTCCCTACAGGCAATAGGTTAGGCCTGTACCCACAATAGAATTTGATAATTAAACATTCGACAATGAACTCAACTTCTTGACTGCCTAGCAAAGTGAACTAGAAAGACCTTATAATTAATACTCTAAGAACAGATGAACTGCAGAAACGTCTACCACCTAAATTTTGGTCCAGAGGATCTACGAAATGTGGTCCACCTAACATATTTGCATGTGTGCTTGCATGTAGATGGGCAATCTACAAGCGCAATACTTAATGCATTATAATAAACCATTCAGGTTTACATTGTTCTTGTACTATATTCATATTGAGGGCAGCTCAGTAACTTCATTCAGCATCTTGGCAATATGGATCTAGAGTTACAGGCAATAGCATTGCAGATGGAAAGGCTTTACTCTTTCAAAGAAGGAATGTATTTAGAGTTGGGGATGTTTTGAACAAATCGATAAAAATAGGAATGTTTCAATAATTTGACCTAAACTTCTTTAAAAAGAAAAGAGAATACGCAAAGCTAACCAATGTTGATTTTTTAGGTAGTGCTTTGTTAAAAACTGGGAATTTTGCAGCTAAAGATACAAATACAAATAACGAAAGAAACTTGGGACTCTTGTCTTAAAATAAAATATGCCTCCAAACCATATACCTACTGAGGGAGAGCAATGGGTTTTTAACAGTGCATTGAAGTTTATTTGCCTAGAAAACTAGATGCCAACATTATCATTTACCACCCAAGACTTAAGTCGAATTGTTTTATATATGAAAGCAGAGATATCATTATCATTTTTCAATAGAAATGAACTTAGAGAGCTGCAAATGAGATCAGGGCATGAACGAGCTGAATGCAGGTGTATGTTGATCAAGGAATTTTGGAAGCTTACCCGCTTCAAGTACCTTGAACGTATCCATCTGGGAGTTACGTGGAGAGGGGTCCGCTTCTCCTCAACCGGTCTCGACATCAGATGCGTTGAAGGAAGAGAAGAAACTATGTGCACATCATTTGCAAGAGTTCTCTTGAAATGCTCCAAATCGAAAATGTCAGAAAATTCACTGTAAAAAGAGAAACCAGGAAAAAAATGTCTCAAGGTTTCTGTTCTTAAAGATAAAAATTTTGAAAAAAAAAAAGAAGAAGATTTGACGTAATTAAAATTTATAAATATCCATAATCAGATACTTCTGAAGGAAGGAAAGAACTGATCGTCCACGAATTCATTTCAGAAGAATCATAATCAGTGAAGAATTGAAACGCAGAAATTTTGTAAATTGCAGGGAAATTCCTTGTTTTCGAAAATTTTGAAACCTATTATTCGCTTTTTTCAATCCAATTCAATATATCAATTCAAATGCAGAAATTTCCAAAAAAAAGGAAAAACATAGAGTTCAAAACTCGGAAAGAAATTCCACAGCTGTTCGTGTCTTACCTTTCATCTCCCCAAATCACATTCACTTGCAAGATCGGAACAACGAGGGCAGCGCCTAGAATCCTGGCAATGACAACGGCATCAACGATCTGATTCCTCTGTTGATTCAACCCTCCCGAAACGACAACCATCAGATACTTCGTTCTCTCCTTCACCACCACCTCGCTCGACCGCCGATACTCCGCGCTGAAATCCAAGCACGGGCGGTAACCCAACCCATCCGGCTGCTTCCAGAACTCCGCCTCTCCCTCATCTTCTCCGTCCTCCCCATCGTAATCAGTTGAATAGATCGGAAGAACCGAATCGACGGTCGGGATCGCTGGTAGAAGTTGTTCCTGTATGGAGCACGGATTTGGCGGAAATGGGAGGAAAGGATCGAGATTGAAGCCGATCCTGGTCATTCCGATGAAGGAGAAGAGGAAGAGGAAGAGGAGGAAGAATCTAGTGTTTTTGGCTGTGGTGAAGAATCTGTTAGTATTTTTGGAGGATTTTTTGGGAGAGAGGAGGAGGTTTTGGAGAGAAGAAGACGAGAAAG
The DNA here is from genome assembly GCA_021015155.1 of Magnolia officinalis. NCBI lineage: Eukaryota > Viridiplantae > Streptophyta > Magnoliopsida > Magnoliales > Magnoliaceae > Magnolia > Magnolia officinalis. Next base: position 3,472,782 of record JAJHSJ010000001.1, on the reverse strand, counting down.
ATGGTATGATCGGAGCAGGGATCGAGATGTAGGAGAGCTTGTTCTTCGGTTTCGCCATTGGCGAGGGTTTCTGAAGCTTTCTTTATTCTTCTTCTTGAAGAGGTGTTCTTATTGCCGAAAGACACAGAAAAAAGATAGAGAGACGACTTTTATACCAGGAACGGTCATTACAAGCGGCGGGAACGCGGAACTTGGACATTTCAGGAATATGAATAAAAACGATTATTATATTAATTAAAGATTAATGAATCCTCGCGCCACCAAGGACGGTCTCGGGCTGAGCGCGACTTGGCTGCGACTCCGTAACCAGCCATGTGGGTGATACACTGGCCATACGGGCCCATATATATGTATGTATTATATATCTATTTTAAAGATTATGTGGGTGATACCCTGGCCATACTGTTCATCTATTTTAAAGATTATTTTAGATGAGAAAATGACCACTGTAGACAAAACCTTTTACCCAGCGGTTTTTATGAAGCAATACAAACTTTAGTTACCAACTTAGACTAGCACGTGCGGACAGTGACTTTGAGGACGAAACTATCCCTCCTTTCATGGAAACGGATTGGGTACTCCCCTTGCCACCAGCCAATGGCGGATGGTCGCTGGTCTGTGGGCCCACCATAATGTATGCTATCCATCCATGCCGTCCATATATTTTTCCATATCATTTTATGGTATACGACCAAAAATGAGGTTTATGCAAATCTCAAGTGTACCACATTACAGGAAACAGTGTTGAATGAGCGTCGATCATTAAAAACCTTTTGGGGGCCCACTGTGATGTTTGTGAGAAATCCTCCCCGTCTAAGTTCATTCATAGGTCACAAAGACCTGGATGAAGAAGAAAAATAAATTTCATAATGATCCAAAACTTTTATAACCCCTAAAAGGGTTTCAATGGTAGACATTCAATTCCCCATTGCCCTTTACAGTGTGGTCTACTTGATAGTTAGATCTATCTTATTTTTAGTCTCAAGTCTGAATATGAGCTCGCCAAATAGATGGACGGTTTGGATATAACACAGACCTCATGATGGGACCCACAAAAGGCGGCGGGGATTACAACAACAAAAGAAAAATAAAAAAAAAAACAAAAAAAAAACATAAGCCTATGGCTACGGTTTTCTATGGCTACGGATTATAATCGTAGCTATACTTTCAAAAAAATCTCCTTTTTTTTTTTTTTTTTTTTTTTTTTTTTTTTTTCATTTTTTTATTATTCATTTAACAGGAATATCTTCTAAACTAAAATTAGTTACTTCACGTACCACATATGATTTTGGGGTAGGAGAAGCTACTTTAGCCAACCAATCTAGTTATTTTCCAAGATTCCATCAGGTAGATGGTTGAAAATACATTTCATTCACTTTGCTGTCAATTTCAATCACTTCACGGTCAAACTAGAAATTGAGCGGGACAAACATGAAATTGAGTAGGTAAATTGAAAATTGAGCGAGGCAAGGTAGGAATTGAGCGAGGGAACCTAGAAATTGAGAGAGGCAAGGTAGGAGTTCAGCGAGGTAGGCTAGAAATTGAGCGAGGCAACGTAGAAAATGAGCGAAGGAACCTACGATTTGAGCTAGGCAACCTAGGAATTGAGCGAGGGAAGTTAGAAATTGAGCGAGGGAATGCTTGAGCGAGTTAACCTAAAAATTCAGCGAGACAACTAGGATTTGAGCAAGGGAAGCTACAAATTGTGCGAGGGAACCTAGAAATTGGGCGAGGCAACCTAGGATTTGACTGAGGCAACATAGGAATTGAGCGAGGAAACCTAGGAAATGAGCGAGGCAACGTAGAAATTCAACGAAGAATCCTAGGAATCGAGCGAGGGAAGCTAGAACTTAAGCGAGGGAAGCTAGAAATTAAGCGAGGGAACCTAGAAATTCAGCGAGACAACTTGGGATTTGAGCGAGGGAAGCTAGAAATTGAGCAAGGGAACCTAGAAATTGAGTGAGGCAAGGTAGAAATTCAGCGAGGAAACCTAGGATTTGAGCGAGGCAACCTAGGAATTGAGCGAGGGAAGTTAAAAATTGAGCGAGGGAAACTAGAATTTGACGAGGGAACCTAGAAATTCAGCGAGACAACCTAGGATTTGAGCGAGGGAACCTAGAAATTGTGCGAGGGAACCTATAAATTGAGCGAGGCAACTTAGGATTTGAGCGAGGCAACATAGGAATTGAGCGAGGGAACCTAGGAAATGAACGAAGCAACGTAGAAATTCAGCAAGGAATCCTAGGAATTAAGCGAGGGAAGCTAGAAATTAAGCGAGAGAACCTAGGAATTGAGCGAGGGAAGGTAGAAATTGAGCGAGGGAACCTAGAAATTGAGTGAGGCAAGGTAGAAATTCAGCGAGGAAACCTAGGATTTAAGAGACGCAACCTAGGAATTGAGCGAGGGAAGTTATAAATTAAGCGAGGGAAGCTAGAATTTGACGAGGGAACTTAGAAATTCAGCGAGGTAACCTAAGATTTGAGCAAGGAAAGCTACAAATTGTGCGAGGGAACCTAGAAATTGAGCGAGGCAACTTAGGATTTGAGCGAGGCAACCTAGGAATTGAGCGAGGGAACCTAGGAAATGAACGTGGCAACGTAGAAATTCAATGAGGAATCCTAGGAATTAAGCGAGGGAAGCTAGAAATTAAGCGAGGGAACCTACAAATTCAGCGAGACAACCTAGGATTTGAGCGAGCGAACCTAGAAATTGATCGAGGGAACCTAAAAATTAAGTGAGGCAAGGTAGGAATTCAGCGAGGCAACCTAAGAATTGAACGAGGCAACATAGGAATTGAGCGAGGGAAGCTAAAAATTGAGCAAGACAACCTATGAATTGAGTGAGGCAACCTAGCAATTGAGTGAGGGAACCTAGGAATTGAGCTAGGCAACCTAGGATTTGAGCGAGGCAACCTAAGATCTTTCTTCTCTGAGGGCTTTGGATTCAACGATTTTTAAGAGCAAGACAGAGAAAAAAAACGTTGAGATAATACCTTTAATCATAATCTCATCTACTGGAAAAGGGGGCCCTCTTGATTACCTATAGAGATTTGTAGGTTCCCTCGCTCAATTTATAGGTTCCTTCGCTCAATTCCTATGTTGGCTCGCTCCAATTTCTACGTTGCCTCACTCAATTCCTAGGTTGCCTCGCTCAATTCCTAGCTTCCCTCGCTTAATTCCTACGTTGCCTCGCTCAATTTCTAGGTTCCCTAGCTCAATTTGTAGCTTTTCTCGTCAATTCCTACGTTCCCTCAGTTGCCTCGCTCAAATCCTACGTTGTCTCGTTCAATTCTTAGGATTCCTAGTTGAATTTCTACGTTGCCTCGCTCAATTCCTAGTTTCCCTCGCTCAATCCCTACGTTGCCTCGCTCAAATCCTAGGTTCCCTCGCTCAATTTCTAGCTTCCCTCTCTCAATTCTTAGGATTCCTCGTTGAATTTCTACGCTGCCTCACTCAATTCGTAGGTTCCCTCACTCAATCCCTATGTCGCCTCGCTCAATTCCTAGGTTGCCTCGTTCAAATCCTAGGTTGTCTCGCTCAATTTCTATGTTCCCTCGCTCAATTCGTAGCTTCCCTCGCACAAATCCTAGGTTGTCTCGCTGAATTTCTAGGTTCCCTCACTAAATTTCTACTTTGCCTCGCTCAATTTCTAGGTTCCCTCTTTCAAATCCTATGTTGCCTCGCTGAATTTCTAGCTTCCCTTGCTTAATTTCTACCTTCCCTCGCTGAATTCTTACATTGCCTCGCTTAATTTCTAGGATCCTTCTAACTTCCTTCGCTCAATTCCTAGGTTACTTCGCTGAATCCCTACGTTGCCTCGCTCAATTTCTAGCTTCCCTCGCTCAATTCCTATGTTGCCTCGCTCAATTTCTAGCTTCCCTCGCTCAATTCCTACGTTGCCTCGCTCAATTTCTAGCTTCCCTCGCTCAATTCCTACGTTGCCTCGCTCAATTTCTAGCTTCCCTCGCTCAATTTTTTAGGTTGCCTAGCTCGGTTTCATCTTGTCTCGCTAAATTTAATGTTTGCCTTACTGAATTTCAAGTTTCCCTTACTCATTTTGTAATTTGTCTCGCTCAATTTTTAGTTTGCTTCGCTCGATTTCAACTATGTTTAATTTTTTGCGTTATGATTCTTTACGTAATGAAATTTGCTATTAATATATTTTCAATTACATGTTTGTAGGTGACGATTCTTGTTCTCAATTCCCAAACCCATCCTCTAAGTGTTCATTAAGATGGTGGTTCGACACAGTGAAGGGTGGATTAGAGATGCATGATACTCGGCAGAGTGCCATGGTCATTTCCATGCATTTGACAGTCAATCCCCGCGATTCCGTTTCCAAGTTTTATCAGGTTGGTGTTTGTATGGCCCAACCCCAAGACCAAACTTGATACATCCTGCCCAAGCCCAACCCAATGTCGGGTGGGTCACAGGTTGGTCGGGTTGAACCCGCCCAACTTTCAACCCTAAAATCATATATGGTACGTCAAGTAACTAATTTTGGTTTAGAAGATATTCTTGTCATATGAATAAAGAAAGAGTTCGAGTACCCACTAGTGGTGAAATCCCACGGCGTGCGTGTGTAAGCATGTGTGTGTGGGGTGTGTGTGCGTGTGTTAAAAAAAAAATAAAGAAAGAAATGAAAAAAGGAGAGAATTTTTTTTATATGCTTATATATATATATTTATATAAATATGTGTTAGAGAAAAATGTAGGTAGAATAAAATTCTAAATGTAAAAAAAAATTAAAAAAATTAAAAAAAAATTAAAAAAATAAAAAGAAAAGTACAAAAGATACGGCTATAGTTACGGTTATAATTCGTAGCCATAGCTTTTTGTTTGAATCGGGGATCAATCGCGGATTCCGCGATCCATCCCCGAATCCTACAGCAAGTTGCGGTGAAATCGCGGAATCCGCGATTGATCCCCGATTTTTTTTATTTTTATTTTTTATTTTCTTTGCTTCTGTGGGCCCCATCATGAGGTCTGTGTTATATCCAAACCGTCCATCTATTTGGCGAGCTCATATTAAGGTTTGAGACGAAAAATAAGACAGAGCTAACTATCAAGTGGACCACACTATAAAAGACAGTGGGGAATTGAACGTCTACCATTGAAACCCTTTTAGGGGTTACAGAAGTTTTGGATCATCATGAAATTTGTTTTTCCTCTTCATCCATGCCTTTGTGACCTTATGAATAGATTGGATGGAAAATAAATGTTATGGTGGGCCCTACAAAATTTTTAACGGTGAAAATCAAATTTCCGCTGCTCTTTGTGGTGTGGTCCAGTTGATCTTTGGATATGATTTTTTTTTTTTAGGATAATGCTCCGAAATGATCTCGAAATATGGATGAACGTTGTGGATATAATAAATATATAGCCGTGGGCCATGTAACTTTGATCTCTTTTAAGCCGTTCGTACAACTCTCAGTTGGAGGAGCGTCAGCGCTCATCTTCGCAGTGAAAAGGAGGGGTAGTTTCGTCCTGAAGGTTGCTGTCCGCACGTGCTAGTCTAAGTGGGTAAGTTAAGTTTGTATTCCTTCATAAAAACCGCTGGATAAAAGGTTTTGTCTACAGTGGTCATTTTCTCTTTTCTCATTATTTTAAGGACATACTAATAAAATGATGAATATAAAAATTTCAATGGACCACACCACAGGAAACAGTGATTGTTGACCATTAAAAACATTTTGTGGGTTACAATATTTTTGGATCAACCTTATATTTATTTTTCTCCGTTCATCCAGGTCTTTGTGACCTTATCAACAGTTTTGATGGTCAATAAGCATTAAGGAGGAGGTTAGAAAGTTTTTAATGATGAGTGTCCAATAACAACTGTTTCTCTAGTGTGGTCCACCTGAAATTTATTTCTGCTTCGTTTTTGGGTCGATGTACTCAAAGAAGATGAAAAAAACTGATGGACGACATAGACATACGATGCATAAATCGAAGTGGGCCCTATTGGCATGGTCTCACCCACGTGGCATGTTCCCAGGTAGCAGCCAAGTTGCTCTACGGCTCGGGTGATCTGACCGTTGATATGACGCCGTTGCTACTAAATGCCTCAATAATGTCAGCGGGTCTGCCTTCAATGGACCAGCCCAATTTTTATCCATCCTTCAATGTCGCGCGAGGATCTGTGGACAGGATAGGCCGGGACTCCAGACCACTTGATAAATGTTCAAGATCTTGCACACATGTCCTGTTCTCATGTGTGTTCATTTGATGCTTGGCATTTTTGCAGGAGTCTCAAAAGTTGCACAATCCTCGTTGGTGCATTGGAACGTGAATATACGGTATCTTGATGAGTGGGTCCGTGTAAGCGGATCACATGGTTCTGCAATCCAAATCGTTGAGATTTTGGGTCTTCTGATGAATGGGGAATGCCTCAAAAATTCCCTCAATGGAGTGGATTTCGTGAGACCCCAGATCCACCGTGGGTGGGACGTATACTGTGGAGTCTACTATGATTTATGCGACTATATCCGTGCCATCCATCCACATTGAAAGCTCATTTTAGGGAATTATCCAAAAAAAACTAAACAGTTCTAAATCCCGGATCGATCACAGTATAGGAAGCGTTCGTGATTGACCATTAAAAATTTCTTGTGGGCCACAAAAGCTTTGAATCAAAATGATATTTGTGTAGCCTCTTCATCTAGGTGCCCCTGACCTTATCAAAAATAAACATTCCGGTGAAATTACGAAGCTTTTAATGGAGGAGATTCAATCATGACTGTTTCCTGTGGTGTGGTCCACTTAAGATTTGAGTCATCTTCATTTTTACCATCATACCCTGAAAGGAGCTTTCAAAATGATTGTACGGTATAGATTTAAGGCACATACATCATTGTGAGCCCCACAGTCAGGGGTCCCACCCACCTAGGTGGATCCGGGGTCTCACCTAATCCACTCTCAAAGCAGAGAAAATAGACAAATATCGTACGTCTATGGTATTCCAATCTGGAATATCTACGGTGTGACCGATTATTACAATAATCTTGAACATTGATCAAGTAACCATGGGCCCCACTTAAACAACCCTTCCAATCTGGTATTACAAGCAAAATAGTGCCAGCTTGGAAAGCGTGAGGGGTATCACATCGTTGTATAAGGTGCCCATAGGATGAGGATAACCACATGAAGAGTTTGACAGTACATTTACCAAAATAATGGACAGATTGCTAACTGTCCATATACGCCACTCAGTACATGTAGGGCCCACTTGATCATTGGACATGACTAGTTGGCATATGATCATATATATTAACAAATGGGGCCACCTTATGTTAGGGGCCTTGCACAAAATCTTAGGATCTAGCCTCCCAAATGCAAATTAGAATTGTGAAATAATAATGCAATGAAATAAATCAAAGCATCAACCACAAAACATAATATATTTTTACGTGAAAAACCATTAAAGAGGTAAAAACCACAGGACCTCGTCCAGATCAACAATCCACTATGAAGTAGAACGTTACAATCTTCTTCACTCACGCATGAGTAATAAACAATAAGAGAAACAAAGAAAACAGAAAAATTTCACCGATTACGAGGACGAGATATGGTAGATCATCTCTACGAGCATAACCTCCATCCCACTAGCTCTAAGCTCTCCTAGAAAACCTTTAGGAAACCTTAGAATACCCTAGTAATAGAATACCTTAATCTCGTTTTGAAACCTCTTAAATAAATATCTGAAGGAATTAGAGTCACATAAGAAAACTGCGAATAAGCGAAGGAATTAAAGTTAAATAAGAAAACTGCGCTACCTCTCCTCTTAACTGAGGAAGAAAACCCTATCATGATCACCATAATTGCCAGGTCCGCATTTTGTTGATCCCCATAATTGCCGGGCCTGCATTTTGTTGCATGTAACAGTGAGTTGGGTGGAGTGGGGGTCATGCCTGTCTAAAAAATAACTCAATATCAAGTGGGCCACTCGTGGACGGTTGATAATTTTCTTAACTATTTGCTTTCGTACTTTGTGCATGAGACACGGTATTGAATATATGTTTACTGACTGGTTGCACTCGTGCGAGTTGACCTACCGTCTCTGCTACGCGTTACGCGTGCATCTTTCGCTTTCAGCTCACGATAGATGGGCAGTTTGGTCAATACGAGCTCCTGGAAATGATCACATACAGTGGCTGTACGTTGAACTTCAACACAGCCATTTATTTCCCGCGTACTTATCGTATAATAACATCCGATCCGTTCAAAGAGTGGCCCATTGATTGATTATTGGCACTTGTTGAAATCAGATCCATAAAATTATTTCTGGGGCCACACCAATATACGGACTCATACCATCGACTGCCCGATTAATTCTACGTTCGATGATGTATTTTTCCACGGAAAGATCGTGTCGCTTTGTGGCGCTGCCAGCTGTGCTAACAGACATGTGACCCGCGGCGATTCCACGGCTCCTTCACGACAGGCTGGTCGGCCCACTTCCCTATATCTCACGTCTCACCCGCTTTCTTTAAGGACAAAAGCAATATACTCCGGCAGGAGGTGATGGATGATAAGCAGGCATTTAGAAATTACAAAGAAACTGCATGCGTCGTTCAAATAAAACCGCTCAAAATAATTATAGTAGTTTAGATGTATCATGAACCGAGAATTACGTTGGTTTGATTTTCATACTATCGGATTAGTGGAAATGTATCGGACGGGTAAAAATGATAATTGTTCAAGAGTTTTATTTCAGCAAACAAGTGTCCAAAAATCAGAAGTAATGATTATTCAGCCAATCTAAAATTTTGATCTGTAACTTATCCAGTGGCTTCCACAATGTAGTCAGTTTAACTGATTAATGTATGACATGTGTACTATTTATAAGAGCCTGCGTATCAAGCATAGTACGTAGGTCGCCAGAGTATCAAATAACTTCTCTCCTTCCGAGGGAATCTTGTTTCCAGCTTGGCCATGGTCCATGCAAGTCATGGTAAATAGACACTGGCCCCACGCAGGTACGCAGAACTGGTCACTAGTACGGAAAATATTCCGGTTTAATTCAGGTGTGGACACGGTTAAAATACGGTGACATGGGTGGCTAACATGGAGTGCGTGTACTGTTATAGGTGTGTGCTAACAAGTTAACAAAAAAAAAAAATATCTAAAAAAATGAATGAACAATATGAATATAATACACACGATTAAAATAAAGTAAAAAACTAAAAACCTATATGTGAAAGTTTTGTATTTAGGGCCGTTTGATTTTCTACGCTTCTAAGGAGGTGCAAATATATGTCTGGCTCTCCTCGATGCATGTGACTTATCCACACCATCCATATGTTATACTAGATGAATTACGTACATGGTATTTGTGTATATTATAATACATAAATAAGGTTTTAAAAAATTAGTTAATTAAAAATTATTGTTTTTTATATTATACTAGTTAATGTTTAAATAAAAAGAGCCACGTGTTATTATAGGTTGAAATAATGTAATTGAGAGCTTTTTGTTGATGGTATTTTATGATGTAAAGTGAGATTTGTAAAACAATAAATTACTTAAGATTATTGTAAGATGATCAGATTCAATGGCTAAAGTTAGGGCCTGTTTGGATAATAGTATTAAGTTATACTAAATGAGATTGCATTACTAATCCTACTTTGAAATTAAAAATGGCATGTTGGGAAGGAGTGTGAGATGAAATTAAAATTAACTTTGTAGTCTTTGAAAAATGCACCTTGCATTGGAAAGTGTAAGATTGGATTATTAATCTCATGGATGCTGGAGTTTAGCTTTATCCAAGTTCAATTCAAATGCAATTTGAAAGTAAATCTGAGAATATATTTTTTAATATATACATTCCTAATATAGTATTAGAAAATACGGGATACACCCAATCCAAGAATAATACCTTACACATACATTTATTGTAACTTTTACAATTCCATCCACCTCAATTGCACATAATGTAGTTGGCCAAACTGTTAGTACCTACCAAATTATATATCTCCTTACAGAGCACACATATGTAGGCAATCGGAACTCATTACGTACTTCAACTAATTTAGATTCAATGTGTTTAAGAATAAGGGATGTGGATTACCTCTTGAGTAATTCAGCCTGCTATACTAAGTAAATTTCATGGGGCTTATAGTGATGTGTGTGTCTTATCCACTCCGTCCATTTATTTTGTCAATCAATGTAGGGAATGAGTTCAAAATTAAATCATACCTAAAGCTCAGGTAAACCACATCAGAGGAACCATTGGGGACAATAACATGCACAATTGAAAACTTCCAACAGCTACAGCGATGATGTTGATTTGTCATCAAACCTGTTAATAATGTCAGAGACATCGTCGAAGGAAAAACACAAATACCGGCTTATCCAAAACTTCTTTAACTTGCTGGGTAAGCATTCAATTCCCACTGCTTCCTTATGTGTGGTATTTTTGAACTTTGGATATACTTCAATTTTAAGCTCATGCCTTAAAATGAATGGTAAAAATGGATGGAAGGCATGAATAAGTCACATGTATCGTGATGTATAATGATGGGACCCACAGAGTGCTCGGTACGCAATCTGCATCCTAAAATAATGACTAATATCTTAAGTAGCCCACAAACTAGCGGTGGTCCAGGGAATTTACAGGTGGTTCAAGAACTGTGTCGGAAGTCCTGTGATCATATCCGAGTGAGTTTTTATGCACGGAATATACACAGCCAGATGGAGTCGCCACCCGCGCGAGTCTGATTATACACGCATGCGACTCGTTTCCACGTGTAAGGCGAGTGCGTGGAGCTCGATCTTGCGGACGCGGATTGGGTAATACCACTGCCGGTCCCTTGCTACCATCCGATCGGGAGTTCTGATGGGCTACTGTGATTCATGTGTTTTATCCACACCGTCCATCTATTTTTTTTTTTTTCATTTCATTTTAGTTTACATGCCCAAAATCGAGGATTTTCGATGTCTCAAATCGACCACACAATTGGATTAAACACTTACCGTTGAAAATTTTTTGGGGGCGCAGAAGTTTTGGCTCAATCTGAAATTTGTGCTTTCTCATCCAGGTCTATGTGACCTTATGAACAGGTTGGATGGAAATGAACGAATCATGGTGGGCTCTAGGAAGGTTTCAATGGTAGGTATCATTATCACCTATGCTTCCTGTTCTGTGGTCCGCTTGAGCTATGGATCTGTCTAATTTTCTGATTATACTCTAAATTGATATGGAAAAATGGATGAACGGTGTGGATAAAACCCATTCACCACGGTGGCCCCTCATAGCCCTCCTGTACCTTCCTAGCTAGGGACGGCGGGGTGGCATCGAATCCGCGTCCCGCGCCGTGTAAGCGGCTTGTCTAGCACGCTATTTTCCGCGTCTTCTTAGTGCAGCCAGTGGTAGCTGGGCAAAAGAGCCTTCGGTAAAAAACAATGACATATGGGCTCCATAGGTTTTGAATGGCGGAAATGATTCAATATAGCCGTAGAGCCTAAAAGAGGCCATTATAGCTCTATGTGCGTGCTTGGTGAACTGGACGGCGATTGGCTACTCCTCGTGCCACCGGCCAATGGCTGATGGTCAGTGCTCTGTGGGCCCACCATGATGTATGTGTTTCATCCATTCCTTCCAACTGTTTTTTTACAGACCATTTTAGGTTATGAGACCAAAGTCTGATGTGGAACACGTTACAGGAAACATGTTGAATGAGCGTCAACCATTAAAAACTTTTTGGGGCCATAAAAGTTTTGGATCAAGCTGATATTTGATTTTTCCCTTCATCTAAGTCTGTATGACCTAATCAACAGATTAGATGTCAAATAAACGGTACAGTGGGCCTTAGGAGAATTTTAATGGGGGCTATCCAATCACTATTGTTTTCCTATGGTGTGGTACAATTGAGATTTATATCCGGATGAACTGCATGGATGAAACACATACATCATGGTAGGGCCACAGAGCACTGACCACCAGCCATCGGCGGGTGCAGGGGAGTAGCCAATCCGTGTCCGGTCAGGCGTGGTGACACGGAAATCGAGACCGTCTATGCCTTATCACGGATGGACCAGCTTTCAAAAACGACACATATTTAAAGAAATCTTAGCTGTCAATGGTCCCTAATTCTCTGCGTTGGATGTTGACCATTAAACATGTTTGCTTTTACCGTTGAATTGAAGGACGGTGATTTTATAAATATCAGACAACCGTATTAATTGAGTTTTTAAGAATGTTCTTAGAACAAGTTAACCTACAGCCTAGAGATGCTTCCTTTTCCAGAACTAGCATCGCCCCCGCACAGGAAGCAATAGGATTTAAGGCCCACCACTGAAACCTTTCCCGGGCCCACCACGATGCTTATTTGCCATCCAACAGTTCATAACGTCACATGAACGTGGATGAAGGGAAAACACAAAAATCAACTTGATCTAAAACTTCTGTGGCCTACGAAAAGTTTTCAATGGTGAGAATTCATTCCCCACTGTTTCCTTTGGTGTGGTCCACTTGAGTATTTGATCTGCCTCGATTTTGGGCTCATAACCTAAAATGATATGGAAAAATGCATGGACGGCGTGGATAAAATACATGCATCATGGTGGGGCCCACAGAGCCTTGACCAATACTGGTGACTACCGAATCCGAGTCCCATTGGTACCATCTTAACCATCTAAGAAATGAGCTTCCAGGAATGTGAGCATTTGCGGATATTTTTCTTTGCCCATTGATTTTTACACCATCTATTAAACTGGCAGTACATGTCAAACTGTCTTATTTTCGCCAGTGGTCCATTCATTCGAAGACCTACTGACTGGACGGCTCCGATTTTTTTCGTGTGTCACGTGTGCCTGAATGGCATATATGAAGGCACTGGATGCTTGGATAGCATATAACGGGCAGGGCTCACCTACAACTAGCTGTAAATGCAATAAGTTTGGATGTGGGGCCTTATGTATGGCATCCAACCCGTCTAACATGGTTCTCCTGTAACGAAAATAGGATCCCACACAAATCATGCCCATCCAACGATCGATTGGACCACCACATGAATTTCAAGGATAATACTAACCTTTGATTTTTGGAGTTGACTTTGAGCCATTGAAAATTTTCTTGTAAATTTCTAGTCACCCACACATGATGATGGTCAGTATCATCCGTTCATCGTAATTTTGTTCAGGTGTCTCGTGTAAAGTATCCTTAAGATCATGGGCGGTCACGATCGTCAGTCAATCTCAGAATGCGGGCTCTCTCGCGGCGACCAATGCTGGTGATCCTCAGTCGCGACGTCGGTGAAACGAGGACGCGGATTGCGTCCTACCCCCGCCTGGACGGTAATCCGTCCGGGCAGGGCTCTGTTGGGCCCACCGTAATGTAAGTGTTTTATCCACGTCGTTCAACGCTTTTTTCAGATAATTTTCGTATCTGAACCAAAAAACGTGGCAGGTACAAGCTTAGTTGGACCACACCAAAGGAACCTACACTGATAATGACACCCACCGTTGAAACCTTTCTAAGGGCCAACGTGTTGTATTTTTACAATAAAATCTATTCATAAGGTCACGTAGACGTGGATTAAGTGAAAACACAAATATCAGCTTCATACAAAACTTCTTCGGCTCCCAAGAAGTTTTTAATGGTAGACGTTCAATCCCCACTTTGTGGTCCACTTATGCTTTGTACCTACTTCCTTTTTTGGTTCACATACTAAAATTATCTGAAAAACTCTTTGAACGGCGTGGATAAAACACTTATATCACGATGGGCCCCACAGAGCCCAGCCCGGACGGATTACCGTCCGGGAGGAGGTAGGACGCAATCCGCGTCCGTGAAACGAAGCCTCGATTAATGCCACTTTTACAATCCCACACGCACCTACACATTCCATTCTGGATGGGTTCCAATCCAACGCGTTGGATGTCCTGACGAGAATTAGGCAGGTCCATCCGTCAAGAAGGCCACACATTGAATGTGCTGAATGTCGACCATTGACAATTTTTTCCCTCAACCGCCCAACGTATCCGTTCTCGTGTTGTACGACGCTGTAACGTTGACAGCAGACTTTTGGGCCGTTCATCCATATAATGGGCCCCCGTCCGATGCCAGGTTGGCCAGGCTTACCTCATTAGCATATGTGGCAAACGAGCAGCATCAACCAAAATTTACCTTATTAGAATATATGCCTAATAAATCAGTGGACGTTAGCCAAACAGTCAAAATAAAAATTATCCAACAATCCTATTTCAACAAACGAGAATATTCATTGATATGAGCTTAAGATTGCTCAACCAAACTGATTTTCGGATGTTACGCTGCCAGATTATCAAATAGCCACCAAGCATAGAATAAGTGTAAATTTTTGACTTTCGACCCACTTAAATCAGGCCCATGATTTGGATCGTTTAATTTAAGTTACTTGTATAACACATTCACAATTTATTAATGTCTATGTGTCAATCATCATACTCTAAATAATTTCCCTTCTTCAGTAATAATACTAAAGATTTAATGGGAATCTTAAAGTATATATTAATCAAAATAATGAGGTATTTAGTGGGTGCCGTCTAACCCCACTTTTCTTATAAACTACGTTTAAAATATGGTGCGTTGGACAGCTATCTCACACGTGGTGGCGCATTTCTACGTAACTGTGGAGATATTCAACTTAGGTTTTGATGGTGGAAGCTTCACGAGACAGTGCCCGTGTGAAACGTAGGATTGTGTCCGCGTGAGTTGTGAGGGAATTTGAAATGACTCGTGTACTTACTTGAGTGCAATGGCCTCAAGCATGTGGAATGAGGCATACGTGTGAGTCATGAGAGATTATTCACAGACAGTCCAGGCTGTTTTAGGTACGATCACCGGGTGGGGTAAGTGCATACAATGAGTTCAAAATTATCTGTTTATGCGTGGCTCATCTGACCATCGGATGGGCTTGATTTTTAAGGCATGGCATCTACAAAATGAAGATAGCCTCATGGGTGTCTCTGATCCTGTATGAAAATCGTTACACGCGCCAAGGAATGACGCTTACAAATACTCAAGCGTACATCTGGCGACTCTGGTCTCGTACGTGTATCTTTACACACTATGTATGTAACGGTTAAGTTTCGGAAAGTGGAACCCATGATTTGGTTACATGGAGTATGGTAATTGTTGGTGCAAAAATCTGGTTCTCCCTGCTTAGACCTCCGAGTACCTGCACAGAAAACAGACAAAGGAGACCCTGGCTAGAGCAGGGGACCCTCCGATGCCAAAGTCAGGCTAGGAATCTGGGTCTAATTGTATTGAGGGGTTCTAGAGAGAGTTTTTTGCATACCTTTCAAGGTGAATGGACCACTCCATTTATAGATGTGAAAATACCCTTTATCGTACGAAGATTCTCCTCTTGATGACGAATACGAGATCTTCTCCCAGTATCACGGAGATTGGATTTCGTTCTGCTTACGCGATCTCGTGATCTCCGTGACAGAAGATCTTATCCCGAGATATTCGGGATGACGTCCCGTTTTTGCGTCGTCCTTTCTTCCTTCGGATAATCTGAAGTGGATCGGCCGAGGTATTTCTTAGCCGCTGATAAACCATACGAACCGACTCAACCGTTTTCTCAGTTTTGTCTTCCAAACCGACTCGGATGTTTCCTCGGTTTCGTCGGTCATAATCTCCCCTCGGATCAATGTATCTCTCGGTGATCCGAGGAATTAAATCCGAGTCTCTGAACTTAGCACATTTTCTAGCACATTTGTCCCCAACAGTAAGCCCCCCTACTCCGTGTGTTTCATATAATGCTAAGGAGTAGCAAGCATTCGAGTCAGTTCATAGCTCAGGCCGAGACAATAAATAAGCATTTAATGCGTTCCGTGTCGCTTTTGATGGAGACGGTTCATTTCCTGACGTCGCGTGCGCTGACAGCCGCCGAACTGTCCAGTCAACCAATGAGGATAGGACACGTAGCAAGGTCATTAACGTCGTCGGTCAGCGCGCGCCACGTGTCGAACGGGGGAGTCGAGACAGAAGTCGAATCATTTCCTCATTAATAGCATCTGCTATCTGGCGACCTTATAAAAAAGGGAGGCCCCGCATTTCAAACTTCTACTGCCATTCCCGCTCTAACTTTCCTTTGAAGCTCTTCAGTTCTTCCTCTTTCTCCTTCCTTCTTAACTGTCAGCGACGCCATTTCCGCTTTCCTCTCCGGTGAGTCCTCCCTTCTTCTTTAATTATCGATAATGGCGGCGAGAGGTTCTCAAAGTCCTCAGGAGGGAATTTCCGGAGATGAAGGCGAAGCGCAACGTTTTTGGAACGTTGCGGAATCGCCTTCTTTACTGACAGAGATAGCAGTTGACGCAAATGCTGCTTTTCTCTCCGAGAGGGTTACTGAAGCTCCGGCGGAACGCCCTGCTTCTACTGGTCCCTCTCGTGGTGGGTCGTCTCTGATAACTCGCCCGGGAAGGCCTAACCTTCCAATGGATTTGGAAGAAGAGGAGGAAGAGGAGGAAGAAGAAACGCTAATTATCGGGGGAACGTTTGGGTCAGTTCCTGCTGATAAGCCGACTCAAGGGGCCAGTGGATCGGTACCTGTCGCATGCTCGACACAGGCTGAGTCCGAAGGAGACGGATCGGGAGACGATCTAAGTGGTCCAGTTCCCTCGGTTCTGACCGAAGCGGATCTGGACCGAATCCGAATCGGGTATCATGTCCCCGAATCGGTCATTACTTATCTCCCTCGCCCGAATGATTTGCCAGACCACCCCCCCGCTGGGGCGGTCGCAATCTACCAAGTCGCGATGCAATGCGGCTTGCGTCTGCCCCTCCAGCCCATCGTCCGAGGCGTTTTGTCTCGGATTCGGATAGCCCCAGGACAGATAGTTCCGAACGGGTGGAGGAACTTATTTGGATGTGCAGTGCTGTGGGCCGAATTGGAGCAGCCGCCTCTATCTGTCGACGAATTCCTCCACTTATATCAAGTTCGCGTAAATCCGAACTATCCCGGCTTTTATGTCTTTGCTGCCTGGCGGGGCGGAGGCGGATCCTTAATAACCGACCCACCCACTTCCAACAAACATTGGAGAGAACGTTGGTTTTGGGCTTGTGGCCGATGGGAGACGGTTGAGTCCGGGCCGTATGAGGCTCGTATCCCTCGGGCGTTTCAAAAAGCAGGTGATTCGGCGTATCTTTTGACTCGGCCTCTCTCATCTTCATTTCTATACTGTCTTGACTCTGATGAACTTGTGTCTGACAGATATCCCGAAGAAACGACAAAAGCTCGGATCCAGTGCCTTAGCTCGGATCGAGGAGTTGAAGGCTTTAACCCTGCGGATAGGTCTTGGAAGGTGCTTTTACAACCCGAGCGCCTCCATCTCGCAGGTTTAGACTCGGCCGTCACAGGTAATTGAAGATGTATCTTTATGTGTCTTTTGAATATTTTCTGACTATCTCCATCTTTCTTTTTAGATTTGCCTGAAGCTCGGCCCCATATTAGGGTTGTTCCTGACCCAGCCCCCACAGAGATGACTGGAGCTCGGCCTCCGCTTAGGGCGGTCTCGAAGATTAAAGCTCCCCCCCGCTCGGTTCTTCTGTCGGAACCGCGACCGCAGAAGAGGCCAAAAGTAGTGCGGAAGGAGAAGGAACCGGTCAGTTCTTCGACTCCTCCTGTCGTCGTGATTTCTGATCCGGAAGAGAGACCGGAGGCTGCGGAGGTCACGGCTGCGGAGGCTCATGCCGCGGCACCCGACTCGGGACATGTTGCAGCAGATGTCTCGAGAGAGGAGGTGAGGACTACATCCTCCAGAGGGGAGGAGACGAGAGAGACATCCTCCAGAAGGGAGGAGCCGAGTCAAGAAGAGTCGTCCGTCTTGCGGACGGTGGTGTCGGGGATGGTTCCTTGGGCCTTAGCCCATGGGAGTGAAAAAGAGTTCATCAGCCTCTACAATGCTCCTACGACACAAACCGTCGGTCATGCGGCGAGGGTGCTTTTGAACTTGCTCCCTGCTTGGTTAAGGCCAGCAAGGAACTGTCTTCAGCCCACCGGCTACAAACCCTCTTGTCGGAGGCCGAGGGGAGACGCGAGAACGCCGAAATACAAGTCGGTGTCCTAATGGGCGAAGCGGCCTTGGCTCGGAAAGCTGCCGAAGATGCAAAAGCAGAGGCGGTTTTTTCCAGGAGAGCTCTCGATGAGGAGCAAGCCGAGACAGCTCGGGTGTTGGCTCTTCTCTCCCAGGCTGAAGAGGAAAACCGACGAATTCTTGCAGTTCACGCTTCCTGTGCGGACGATTTGGCTCGGGCCAAACTTGAGGCAGCGGGACTCATCCAGCAAGCCAACGAGAAGACTCAGGAGGCCGAAAAGGCCAGGGATCAGGCCGTCCAAACTTTCCTTGAGTCCGCGGAGTTTGAAGACGAGAGGGACCGCCTATTCCAAGGCGGGTATCTAGAATGCGTCAAGGACATGAAAAAGGCTTTTCCCGACCTCGACCTGTCCGAACTCGAGGGGACAGGAGCCTCAGAGTCCGAGAATCCGAAATCGCCGATGTCACGAATGGGGGCGATGCCGGTCCATCTGGGGACGCCTCAGGGCAATAATCAGGCCCAGTTTTGTGTTTTTCTCTTTTGTTTTTTTTTTTTTTTTTTGTAAAACCCATATAGAATGAAAGAACACACATGGTTTATGAATGGAAACGCTTGGTTTTATTCCTCTGACTTGGTTCCAACCTTTCTTGACAAGCTTCGAGTGCCGAGTCATGGATAATAAATCCTAAGATGCTCAGCGTTCCAAGGATGAGGCAATGACTGCCCATTTAGATCTTTTAACCGATATGTTCCTGGTCGGACGGTTTCCGAGACGATATAAGGTCCTTCCCAATTGGGACCCAGTGTGCCCGATCCAAGTTCCCTTGTGTTGGCAAACACTTTTCGGAGAACCATATCTCCCATTCGGAACGTCCTGATTTTGACTCGGGCATTGAAAAATCGGGCCACTTGTCGTTGCCGGGCTTCTGTACGCAATCGTGCCATTTCCCTTTGCTCGTCCAGGAGGTCGAGCCCGAGTGCTAACAGTTCTTCATTTTCTTCCGCGTTGAACGAAATGACTCGGGCCGATGGTAATCCGATTTCAACGGGTGTGACGGCTTCCGAGCCGTAGGCGAGTGAGAAAGGAGTTTCTCCTGTCGCGGTACGAGCCGTAGTCCGATAGGCCCAAAGAATTTTCGGGAGTTCTTCGGCCCACGTTCCTTTGGCTCGGTCAAGCTTGGTCCGGAGATGCTGCTTGATGATTTTGTTGACTGCCTCAACCTGCCCATTAGTCTGAGGATGATGAGGGGTGGAATATATGTTTCTGATTCCGAGGTTATCGCACATTTCACGAAAACTTCTATTATCAAACTGCCTTCCATTATCGGTAATGATGGTGCGGGGTACTCCGAACCGACAGATTATATTCTTCCATACAAAATCTATGATCTTCTGTTCGGTTATTTTTGCCAATGGCTCTGCCTCGGTCCACTTTGTGAAATAGTCCACTGCCACCACGGCAAACTTGGTCTGACCTTTTCCCATTGGTAGTGGGCCTATAATGTCGATCCCCCACTGTGCAAAGGGCAAGGTCCAGTCATTGGCGTTAGTGTCTCGGGAGCTTGCCTCGGAATAACCGCGAACCTCTGACATTTGTCGCATCTTTGGACAAGCTTACGAGCGTCATGTTGGATCGTAGGCCAATAATACCCCTGTCGCAAAACCTTATGGGCGAGAGATCGCCCTCCAGAGTGATTTCCGCAGATTCCCTCATGGATTTCGCCTAACACATAGTTTGCTTCGCTGGGTTTGAGACATCGCAACAATGGGGCGTAGAATCCTTTTTTGTACAGGGTTCCGTTAAGCATGGTATAACGGGAGGCTCGGATTTTAATTCGTCGAGCCTCAGTGCGATCTTCAGGCAGCTTACCCTTATCGAGATATTGAATGATTGGATCGGCCCAGGAAGGCTCTGAATCGATTGTGTTGACGACCGAGCTAAATGGTTCGTTTATACTCGGTTTAGCAACGTATTCGATTGGAACAGACCGGGGTATATCATCTTCATCGGCGGAGGCGAGCTTTGCTAATAAATCGGCTTTACTGTTTTCTGTACGAGGGATCCGAGTAACAAGGCAGAACTGAAACCCGCTGATAATTTCTTTCACTTTTTCCATATACGCCTTTAATTGATCTTTCCGTGTCTGATATACACCGGTAACTTGATTAACGACCAACTGAGAATCACTGAACACGTTTAGGTGCGTAACTCCCATGCTAGCCGCGAGTCAGAGGCCGAGCAACAATGCTTCATATTCCGCTGTATTGTTTGTCGCCTGGAATCCCAGTCGTAAGGCATACTGCATATATGTATGATCGGGGGTTTCCAGTACTATTCCGGCCCCACTTGCCTTAGAGTTGGAAGATCCATCGACAAACAATTTCCATGTAACAGGGCATATTGGGACTGCAGTATTCTCGGGCCTAGTGTTGACTGAGAGGTCGTTTGACGGCGTTACTTCTGCAATGAAATCTGCTACGGCTTGTCCTTTGACTGCCGCTTTCGGTCTGTATTGAATGTCGAATTCACTCAGTTCGATCGCCCATTTCGTGAGTCGGCCAGATGCCTCTGGTTTTTGTAGAACATGGCGGAGTGGAAGATCGGTTATCACGATGATGGTGTGGGCATGGAAATACGGTCGAAGTCGGCGGGAAGAAGTTATTAGAGCCAATGCTACTTTTTCCAAATGTGGGTATCTTGTTTCTGCAGGCAATAATGCTTTGCTAACATAATAAACCGGCAGCTGCTTTCCTTCGGATTCTCGAATAAGGGCCGAACTAACTGCCGCCTCGGATACCGCTAAGTAGAGGAGCAGAGACTCCCCTGATTCGGGTTTTGATAGGAGAGGTGGGGATCCGAGGCATGATTTCAATTGCTGAAACGCCGCTTCGCATTCTTCTGTCCAGTCCATGGTCTGTCGACCCTTCAACTGTTTGAAGAAGGGAAGACATTTATCCGTGGCTTTGGATAAGAACCGATTTAGTGCTGCAACTCGTCCGGTTAATCTTTGGACATCTTTATGGTTTTAGGAGATTCCATATCGAGCAAAGCTTTTATTTTTTCTGGGTTTGCCTCTATCCCTCGCTGACTAACCAGGAATCCGAGAAACTTTCCAGAACTCACCCCAAAGGCACATTTATTCGGATTTAACTTCATCCGGAATTCCCGTAAGATGAGAAACATTTCCTCCAAATCGTCTACATGGTCTTCCGCGTGTACACTTTCGACGAGCATGTCGTCGATGTATACTTCCATGGTGCGACCTATTAGCCGAGCAAAGATTTTGTTAACTAATCTTTGGTAAGTTGCGCCGGCATTCTTCAAACCAAATGGCATCACTCGGTAGCAATAAAGACCTTTGTCAGTGACAAAGGTCGTCTTTGATTTATCTGTTTCATGCATTACAATTTGATTATACCCTGAGTACGCGTCCATGAAACTGAGAAGCTCATGTCCAGCGGTATATCTACTAACTGATCTATCCTTGGGAGCGGAAAGCTATCCTTCGGGCAGGCTTTATTTACGTCAGTATAATCAATACAGACTCGCCACTTCCCGTTGGGTTTCTTTACGAGCACAACATTCGCGACCCATTCCGGATATTGTATCTCTTCGACAAAGCTAGCCTGGAGGAGCTTGCTGACTTCTTCTTCAATGACGGCATATCGTTCGGGTCCGAGCGGTCGTCGCTTCTGCCGGATCGGTCGATAAGTCGGATCGATGTTAAGTCGGTGAGTGATTATAGACGGATCAATTCCGGGCATATCCGCATGACTCCAGGCAAATACGTCGGCATACCTACGCAGCAGGGCTATCAACTTTTCTTTCAAAGGGGATCGTAAGGATGAGCCAATTTGTACTGTCTTGGATTCATCTGTTTCGAGCAAGGGAATTGAGATAAGATCTTCAATCGGCCGCCCTCGTTCATGTCCTTCAGCCCGTGGGTCTAGCGATTCAATCGTTGAAACGTTGACCGGCTTTCCGTCGGCAGACCCTTTTACAGCTACCATGTAACATCGCCTCGCATCTTGCTGGTCCCCTTTCACAACTCCTACTCCCAAGTCAGTCGGGAATTTCAGTGAAAGATGGTATGTGGATACCACGGCCTGCAGAAGACTTAAAGAAGGTCGGCCAAGTATGGCGTTGTATACCGAAGGCTGATGGACGACCAAAAAATCGATCATCATCGTCTTCTGATACGGGGCACTGCCAGCGGTGAGCGGCAACGAGACAATCCCTTCGGGCAGTACTTGTCCTCCGGAAAAACCGATTAATGGGGTCCGAACGGGACGTAGCGTGGATCGTTCCACTCTCCATCTTATCGAACGCCTGAGTGAATAGCACATCTGCAGATGACCCCGTATCAACGAGTATTCGGAATACTCTCCTGTTGGCGATAGTCAAGGTGACAATTAACGCGTCGTCGTGAGGGTGATGGATCCCTCGGGCATCTTCCTCTGTGAATGTAACGCAATATTTCGCCCTTCTCTTTTCTTTCGCAGGTCGGTCTATAATCAAGAGCTCGGACTCGGGCTGATTAAGTTTCCTCGCATGATTCCTCCGAGCGTTGTTTGAATCACCCCCGCCTTGCGGTCCGCCGATAATCGTCCGAATTTCTTCCATGGGTTGTCTTTCGATCTGTCGTCCCTCGGCTGTGCCGGCATTGACCACATGTTCTTTGAGTCGGCCTTCTTTTATGAGTCGCTCGATTTCTTCCTTTAAATGACGGCAGTCACTAGTGTTATGCCCGTGATCACGGTGATAATGGCAGTATTTGTCCTTGTCCCGCCGATTAGGATTACTTCTGAGCTTATTGGGCCAGTTGACGAAATCTTCTCTTTTGATTTCCATCAATACCTGCTCCTGAGTTTTGTTCAGGGGGGTATATGTGGAAAATCTTCGATCTGGTCGTTTGCTCAATCGTCGCTCGTCACGCATTTGGTCATCTTTGCGTTTCTTCCCTTCAGTCGAGTCGGCCTTTTTGGCCGGCTCTTTGACCAGAGATTTGGTTTCACGCATGATCCGCGCTTCCTCGGCGTTTGCATACTTATCTGACCGTGTCATAAATTCTGCCAATGTGTCGGGTGGGTTTTTGTCTAGAGACGCCAGAAACGGCTTGTCTCTAACTCCTTGCATGAGGGCGTTGAGCGCTACTTCTTCTGAGTGTTTTCGAACCTGAAGAGATTCGAAATTGAAACGTTTGATGTAATCTTTCAATAGCTCTCCCTGCCTCTGGACTATATTATTTAAATGAGCAGGGGGTTTTAATTTCTTTTTTCCGCCGATGAAGTTGGTGAGAAAGGCATCACTCAGTTCGGTGAACGAGCTGATGGACCTCTGTTTCAGCTGTTTAAACCACAGCCGGGCTACGTCGGTCAGCGTAAGGGAAAAGGCTCGACACATCACCGCGTCCGAGGCATCGTGGAGCTCCATATAGGTTTTGAAGCATTCGATATGCTCTGTCGGATCAGTTTTGCTTGCGAAAGGAGTGATTTGAGGTAACCGAAACCTTTCAGGCAACCGAGCTTGCATAATCTCGTCAACGAAAGGGGACGCTCTTGCCTCGGACCTGGCCAGGTATGTGCTTCGTCCTTGCCTCATATCTGCCATTTCTTTCACCATTTCTTCTCGCACTTCTCTTTTAAAGTCTTGGATATCGGCTTTCCAAGGTTCGCCGCTTTCCGCCGTACCCTCTATCAGAGGTCGATTACGTCTTCTCCTATCTATCTCATGCCGAAGATCAGTCGGGGGCAATGCGGCGTTATCTGACTGGGCTGGAGGCGGCTCGGGAACACCTCGGGGTTGACTCGGGCGGATCGACTGCGGTGCGGACGGCTGAGGGTCTACCGCAGTCGGGATGTGCGTTGTTTCCCCTTGGGGAGGCAAAGGTGGCTGCATTTGCTGATACATCCGTTCCAATATTTGCTTCATCATGTTTACATCGGACCGGATTTCTTGAACCTCCTGGTCCAAGCCTTCGTTATTACGACCCTCTTGGTTATTAGTTGTTCCGGCCGCGGCTCGCTGGCGATTGTTAGGTAGGTTCCGAGCCGCCGGATTTGCTATTGGACCCGATGGTCCTGTAATCGCGACCTCATTCAGATCTTCTTCTGGGACCGTCCTACGAGTCGTCACCATGGGGAGAGCGTAAGATGACTTTTTGTAAACTGGCTTCCCACAGACGGCGCCAAACTGTTGGTGCAAAAATCTGATTCTCCCTGCTTAGACCTCCGAGTACCTGCACAGAAAACAGACAAAGGAGACCCTGGCTAGAGCAGGGGACCCTCCGATGCCAAAGTCAGGCTAGGAATCTGGGTCTAATTGTATTGAGGGGTTCTAGAGAGAGTTTTTTGCATACCTTTCAAGGTGAATGGACCACTCCATTTATAGATGTGAAAATACCCTTTATCGTACGAAGATTCTCCTCTTGATGACGAATACGAGATCTTCTCCCAGTATCACGGAGATTGGATTTCGTTCTGCTTACGCGATCTCGTGATCTCCGTGACAGAAGATCTTATCCCGAGATATTCGGGATGACGTCCCGTTTTTGCGTCGTCCTTTCTTCCTTCGGATAATCTGAAGTGGATCGGCCGAGGTATTTCTTAGCCGCTGATAAATCATACGAACCGACTCAACCGTTTTCTCAGTTTTGTCTTCCAAATCGACTCGGATGTTTCCTCGGTTTCGTCGGTCATAATCTCCCCTCGGATCAATGTATCTCTCGGTGATCCGAGGAATTAAATCCGAGTCTCTGAACTTAGCACATTTTGTCTAGCACATTTTGTCCCCAACAGTAATGATAAGATTCCTCTATTGTGATCTATTGTGAGTGTATACACTAATAGTATAAACTCGTATTTGATGCCAATCATAAGTGGATTATTAAATGTGATTAAAGCAATTTTAATAGTTGAAATACAAATTTCAACCATCAAATTACATTTAGAGTATTGTGTCCAGTGAAAAAAATCACTTGATGTGATCATGATCAATTTAGATCAAAATTATAAATATGTTCTTAGGCAAATGAGCGAATCTCTTGTTGGCTTGTGTAAGTAAGCTTGTGTAAGATACCGTGTTTCAACACCAAGGTCTTGGTATCGATTCCCTAGTGGGGTGACTAACAGTGAAGTGTGAATTGCCAGTGGGGTGTATTAACAAGCTAACAAAAAAAAAAAAAAAAAAAAATCGTGTAAGAATCAACAACTTTTGATGAAAATACTTAGTCATGTTCATTTTATTAGACTTTATATGAACCTTGTAAGAAGAGTCAAAGCTGACTAATTAAGATCATGACTCATTTATGTTCTGTATAAAAATTAAACCATGCATCTTTCATGTATCATCAAGTTATGATCTTCCGATCACAATCTAAGTTAATAGCTTCTTTGACTATTGACTTTATCTCAATAATCAAAACTCCAAACCTGAATCGTATGTACATGCTACACTCACATTCTTGTGTAGGATAAGGGTAAGGAATAAACTGATGCTAAGATGGCTCTCGATGGTGGAGGCTATCTATCCTAACCAGTTCTCCTCGTATAAGATGACCGTTCATCTCATGAACTGATGTTTACTGGTGTTCCCATGCACCTATGACAATCATGGTCTAACAGGGTACTGAGATTCATAGACCACGACTCTCCAAGTCAATGATCGTTGTTGAGGTCAAAATTTGGATCGCCCTCCAATCCTTGGGTTGACCCTGGTCCTGCACAAAGGGTGAGCAAAGGAGACCCTGGCTAAGCCGGGGGACCTTCCGATGCCTAAGTTAGGCGAAGTGAATCAGGGTCTAATATTGAAGAGTAGAGGGAGAGTGCCAGATATTGCGTACCTGTAGCAGTGAGGTCTTCACGTATTTATACTTAGCTTTCGAAGGATCTGGATCCGATGATCACGGCACGATTCCCTCAATCAGGGAGATTTTCAGATCATGGAGATATCGTACGCAATTCAAAGATCATATCTGCGAGCGACATAATCGCCCACGTCTCCTTACAGCGGTTTCTAAGCCTGGCATGGGGGACGTCCACCTTTGAGGGTGGGGTCGGCTCGGCACAGTTGATGGCGATCATCATGGTCTGAGCCGATCCCCCCTTCGGTTATGTAGGAATCTCGCCTTTCGGGGGCGGGCTCTGCCTGGCACAGTTGTGATAACATTGGCTTCGGCAGACTTCTAAGTGAAGGATGTCGACCTTAAGCTTGTGTCAATGAGTGTGGGCTACAATCCGCGCGGACAATAGATGGGTCGGAGGTAATCAGCCGGCACACCCTTTTCATTTCATATTTCCTGCCGGGCTTTATGCCTGGATCTTGACGATGTTTATTCTCGGGTCGGCCAGGGGGTCGGAGCTTCCACCTTTATTATCTGAATTGAATTGTTATCTGCTCGTCCGATCGGATCAGAGTACTGCCCGGCCTCGGAGTTATAAGGGGCTCGGATTTTCTCCATAACAATTGTCCTGTCTAATTTCTAATTCATGAGTCTGCACCATGGATTAGTTTATTTCGTAGGCAGCTGGTTTAATTATGGGCCACTCTCATGGGTGGGATAGATGCCATTAAAACATCAGGGTGGGCCCAAGGACCAGAGCTGCGGAATGAACTTATTCTACAAAAGTTGTAGGGATAAGGCCTCCAAGTGGGAAACCATGACCTGGGGCTTCCCGCATTTCATGGGAACAGGCAGGCAGCCCCTTGAGGTTTGAAACATGAGAAACATGACACCATGTGATGGTTGTCTGGCCCACCATGTGCACGGTCCACCACCTCTGACTACCCCCCATTGATCCCATGTTCTATGCCTCCATTCCCAACAACATTTGGATATAGATACCTATCATTGAAGTCACATGGGATGACATTCGAATTGTGTTTCCATCTGACAAGTGAGGCTCATTGTTTCGGTTTTCTGTCCCACGTTGATTGAGTGGACCATAATAACTTACCAGTAATACGAACGGTGGATTACCTTTCATTAGAATGTATATGTACGTATATATATACAGATTCTGTGAATCCAGAGGCACGACATTTTCCGTGCTTCCATGTCATTCTGAACAAGTGGCACACATGTATCAGATCTAAACCACCCATGTCGGGCTTCCAATAGTGATTGGACCATGTCCAAAAAATTCCTTATTTAGAAAGTTCAATGGCTCCTATTACGTGAGAAGAAGCCCATGAATTAGAATATGGTTTGAGGTGGTCAATCCAAGAAAATTTTGGTTAAAAGTCAATCGATTGCCGGGTCCAGGTGATGTATGGTTCAGATCATCATACACACTTTGGCACGTGCGTTTTACAATCTGAAGGCACAAAAATGCAGGCAAGTAATCCGTTCTCTACATTTCTCTACATTACATTGTACGTATGTCTCATCGGCATTTGTATGGAAAAATAACTATGGCCTTTATATTCGGTGAAGGATCTAATGCAACTGATTGTACAATGGTCTTATGAATACAACCAGTTGCTTTTGGACACGTTGGAGAGTCTATCCATCAACATGAATTGTCGCCTCGGCTGGATGATCATTACCAATGGGAATCTAAAATGGATGGTCAGGATGGAGTAGAAAAATGTAGTTCTACTCGTCGGCTTAGAATACCTATTCAATCTGGCCCACCTTGAATCTCTTATAATTCTTTTGGCAGGTGATGTTATTATAAAAAAGCCACCCATCAACATTTAAAGGGTCAGGATCATTCAATCAGTTATCGATGATTGTATTGTCCTACGTGTCCAATGCAACTAGTTGTGTTATAAGTGCATAATACCAGCAGCATAAGATCTTATCCTGATTGAACAAGGGGCCCTTGTGTGAGGGAGGCAGAAAACCAGCCTGTTACAGATCTAGCCATTCATTCATTAGGTGCCGTGCAATGTGTATACGCCGTGGATAAAAAATAATCTTGGTCTGCTCATCATGTAGGCCAAACTCGTGTGAAAAGAATGGACGGTTAGAAGAAAAGAAAATACAAACAACCTAAATTCAACTTAACGTGTGTGCCTGACTTGAGGAGTGTACTACCCTAATGAATGGCCTGGATTTATGACACGTGTAATCGCTAACGCTTATATTTTTGCAAATAATACTCCATAATGACTATTGTGGAAAATTGGTTTTGCCTTCTGTAGGCCCAGGCGATATATTTTTATTGGTCCACGTCACATGTGCTGATGTCAGTTAATGTCATCTGATAAATATTAAAAAAAAAGAAAAATACGTAAGTTTAGAAATACATGTATTTTCTTTTTAGTGCACTATGAAACTCCGTGGAATCGGATCACACCGCGAGCCAATCTTTTGATGGGTGAGTATTCTATGGGCCCACCAGAATTTATTTATGTGTTAGATCCATACCGTCCACTTACTTTGCCATATCGGTCTTAGGGTTTGATTATGAAAACAAGGTAGACCCAGAGCCCAATTGAACCACACCATAGAAAGTAGTGGGGATTGAACTCCTACGGTTGAAACCTTCTTAGGCCCCATCATGTATATTTGTCATCCAAGCTGCTCATCTCGTTGCACGGACCTAGATGAAGGGTAAACATAAATATTAGGTTGAGCCAGGCCTTCTATGATACAATCATGGCTTTTCCTGTGGTGTGTCCAGCTTACCTGCGGATCTATCTATCCGCATGTTCCAAGATTATTTTATTACATGGAAAAGAAAAAAGAAAAAAAAGAACAATCAGCAGGACAGCTAGACCACAGTACACACCACAGGCGGATTGGCTACCGAGAGGTTGAGCAGCGAGAATGCTACTGAAGTGACGTCACCAAGTTCTATGGGCCCACCATGATGTATGTTTTGTATCCACGCCATCCATCCATCTGGAGAGATCATTTTAGTCTAAGATCAAAAGAATGAGTCACATCCAAAGCTCCAGTGTACCCCACCACAGAAAACAGTGAAGAGAGTGATGCCACCGTTAAAAACTTCTAAAGGTCACAAAAAGTTTTCGATCAAGCTGATATTTGTGTTTTCCCTTCTTTAATGTCTTTATTAACTTTTGAACAGGTTAGATTTCGAAAACACATCATGGTGGGCCTTAGGAAAGTTTCAACGGTGGGCATCAATCTTCCCACAGTTTTTTATGGTGGAGCCAACTAAAGCTTTCGATCTATGTCATTCTTTGGTTCATGCCTTAAAATGATATCTCCAAATGGATGGACGTTGGGGATACAACACATACATCATGGTGGGGTCTATAGAACTTGGTGACGTCACTTCGAGTATGGCTACTCAACCTGTCAGTATCTAACCTGCGTCCCAGGCAAGAGTGGTAAGTGCAGGTTTACCGTTGTAACCTGATATTTGTGTTTGCCCTGCATCTAGGTCTGTGTGACCATATGAGCAGGTTTGATGGCAAATATACATGATGGGCCTAGGAAGGTTTCAATAGTAGGAGTTCAGTCGTCAATGCTTTATGTGATGTGCTTCACTTGAGCTCTGGATCTATTTTCAATGCTTTATGTGTTTAAATAGCAAGTGTAAATATCACTTGCATTAAATATTGCATTTCTTGTTCAAAAGAATCCAAACTATAGTAGAAAGTCTAATAATTTTTTTCAGGAATCTATTTTTTTTTTTTTTGGTGGAAAGGGAATCTTATTTATAAACATAGAAGCAGAAGAGTCCAAGGAAACAATCAGTGATGAATATGTTCCCTGCAGGCACTGGGTCCCACCCATCATGTGGAGGACATAGGACCCATTCCAGATTGGCAGTGGGCCTCACCAATAATGTGGAGGAGACTAAGTTGTTCATATCCATAGACCCTCCAGTGAGGAACCGGTGAAACTAGATGGACGATTGCTTTGGGTACCTCTTCAAACCATCTTTGTGATCCACGTAAGCTAGATGGGCATAAGAAGTTTACTACTTTAACACATGTGGATAGCACGTGTGTTGCCCTGTGACCGCAGAAGTGCAATCTAAGATGTTCATATGGTGGTCGCCAGAATATTATCTGGTACGCTCATCAGGTGGGCCACAGATGTTTGAAACAAATGACATTCTTAAAAGAACTTGGCTAAGTTTTATTTAGCCATACAAGTAGAAGCGTGGCTTATTTAATATTGGATGGTGGAGTATTTGGATGCTGTGCCAGCTGGAGACCATTTCCTTTGCACGTGGTGGACTCATTGACCGTTGACTCGATTCCTTATATCATCAGCTTCACACGAACTTGCTACAGCCTGGCATGACCTGGGCCATTTGCCCTCCTACCGTGACCATGGCTTGGCCCCCTCCCAATGAAGACCCTACGGCTATGTTCATTTACTTTTGCAGAGCTCGCCCAAACATAATTAGGGCCATCTTTGGGCTAGGGCAGGCGTGGTTCTAAAATCAGGTCCGCTTGATAACTTGGGCTTTTTTAAAGACCCCACCACCCCAATCTATTTAGGACTTCAATGACATTTTCACATATATCATGCATGATATTGACAGAACATACTTAATCAGCAGCCCGAGTCTTGCACAAAAGTGAGTGGCTGGACTCGGGCGCGGGCATGGGCTCAGGTCGTGAATAATCATTGTGGACCGGTCTTGGGTGCAATTTTTTCATTTGTCATGGCCTGGGCCAAGCAAAGACTTTAGTTTGACTTTGTGGGCCGAGCTCAGGCCTTAGTTTTACTTTGTGGGCCAAGCTCAGACCGGGTCATGGCTGAGTAGAGTCCACTCGAAGACTTGTCCTGACTCGACTTGATATTTAATAGTTATTAAAAGTACCGTAAGCGGATTGCCCTCGCCCATCTCTAGCAAGGAACGGGAAGATCTGTGTGGGGCCCACCTTGATGTATCTGTTTATCCCTTCTCTCGTATCATTTTAAGGTATGAGCTGTTTATTCCTTCTCTCATCCCATGTTAGGGTATGAGCCCAAAAATGAGACAGATCTAACGCTCAAGTGGTTCACACAAGATAGTAATCTCTTTAGTGTGGTCCACTCAAGCGTTGGATCTTCTTTATTTTTTGGTTCATACATTAAAATGATCTCAGAGAAGGGATGGACGGCGTGGATAAATAGATACATCATGGTGGCCCCCACACAGATGTGCCCGTTATTCCTAGAGACAGCGGGGCGGACGCAATCCGCTTCCAAAAGTACCAGGTACAGTCAGCAGGAGATCTCCATGGACTGAGGTTGTGAGTTCAACTGCCACTCTCTCCAATTGCTTTTAAGTTTTAATTAATACTAGCGTTTTGTGACTCGGTTCGAGTAATGTTGAGTCGATAGAGTGATCGAGTTGACTCGATAAATCTTCCCGAGTCAGGAGTGAGTCAGACAACTAAGTTTCCAAGAGACTCGGCTTGAATTTCATCGAGTCAAGTTGACTCGGCCGAGTTTTAAGTCGACTCAGCGAGTTTTGGAGCTAGGACATACATTGCCCACAGCTTTGCTCGTGTTTCACGCGCAGCCAGAGTATCGAATTACTCCC
This sequence comes from Magnolia officinalis, assembly GCA_021015155.1. Lineage (NCBI taxonomy): Eukaryota > Viridiplantae > Streptophyta > Magnoliopsida > Magnoliales > Magnoliaceae > Magnolia > Magnolia officinalis. The sequence goes on along the minus strand of JAJHSJ010000001.1, from coordinate 3,441,297 downwards.
CTTTAAAAATGGTGGCGACTCTTCGAGCTACACGGATGCTGTAACGCCACACGTGGTCAGAACTGATAGTTTGTCTGGTCAACGTGGCCCATGAGTTCATTTAACTCTTTTTTTTTTGGCGTGTGTGGCCCAGCTGATGCCAGACAGGCCTGATTTTCGAGCATGATGACGTAAACGGTGCGCCCACCTGATGAATAGTCCAAATCATGCTTGTGGAATAAGATTTATCACATCTCGTTTATAGTAGATTATTCATGTGTTTAATCAAGAGGTATGATGTATTGTTTGGGCAGAAACTTTGTACAATACCTATTTGGTTTTCAGTCTGTGAAAAGTGGGACCCATGGTTCGGAAATCTAAACTATTCATGTTATTAACTTTGATATTGATGGTCCATAGACAAAAAAAATAAATGTCAGAAATAATAATTGTTATCCCATAATAAGTCGTCCCACACATAAATGACAAAGAAAAAAAATACTGCTACCATTCACATCCAACAAGAAAACGGGCTTGGCAGCGTGTAGCTAGGATCTTCCTATCTAGGACTTTCATTGCTCATGGTCCATTCAGAGTGACTCCCGTAACTTCAACGGTTCAGATCACAGAACATGGCCCCCACTTGTACTCGCTTAAACCGAGCTATTTTGCTCTCCTCTCAATGGGATTGTTCTTCTTAATCGTTCATAACCTGGCGTGCTACTACACCATGATTTGGCATAGAGACTGTCTTTAGTGTTCCATTTTCGGTTTGGTACAAGTGGTCCATTGTTCTTTTATGCAAAAAATTGGTGCGTCCTCCTCCGTCTTACCACCCGCACAAGAAGGAGATAAAGGAGACCTTGGCTATAGCTGGAGACCCTTCGATGTTAAAGTCAGTGATAGGACCGTGTAAGAAGGGTTTTCTAGAGAGTTTTCTGCGTACTTTTCAGCGTGAATTTCCTGTATTTATAAGAATGAGAGGATCCCGTCGTGCAGGGATTCTTCTCCTAGTATATCGGAGATTTGATTTTAATCCGTTTTTGGATTCTACCCGATCCCGAGATCTTCGGGATCGGGAATCCTTTCACAAGATCTTCAGGACGGTGTTTTCATTTATACCGTCTTTTCCTTGCTTGGCTCGATCCTAATCGAATCTAATAGTGAATGAGTCTCGGCTAGTTGCAAGGATAAAACAGTCTGCCTTCTGTCGGATGAGAGGGAACCGATCCGTAATCGATATCCTCTCTTAATCCGATAGCTACTCTATAACCGACCTAATATGGGTCGGTTTCATGGTCGGTCGGGTGGCTTTTGAATTTTGGGCCTTAATCGGCTTCTTAGGATGTTGCTGCCTCGTTTACCGAGTTAACTTTATGCGTCTCACGTACTTTGCCTTGTGGCTCATGACTTCGTAAATCTCGTTCTGGATTGATTCCTCGCAATCCGAGCTAAGTCTGTCATTTAGGCATTTTGCTTTTCTACCTCGGTCGGGCTTGATGCCTCGGACTCCCGGGCAGTGTCAGTAGAGTTGGTCCATTCCATAGCTGAGTCTTCGGACTTGTACTATTTTTTTTCCCCAATAGTAAGCTCCCTTACTCGCATCAAGCATGTTGACGCTGAGGAGTAAAAAGTTTTTTGGGTCGGCTTGGACTAAGGCCGACGTTATGATGGAACATTTAATGCTTATGGGAGTCGTGCGTTGTCTAGAACATGCGTCAATTCGAGGCCGCACGCGTGGGAAGCCATCAGAGCGTTTCTTCGGCTAATGAGCTTCGGACGCGTGCGAGGGCGACGTCTCCGTCAGTAGGCCCGCGCCACGTGTTGGGCGGGGGAATCGAAACGGCCGTCGATTCGACTCCTCCTTAAATGCTCTTGCCGTGTGGCAGGGCTATAAAAGGAGAAAGGGGGGCGTTTCTCTCCCATTTTCGCCATTCTCATCCTTCCTCTCTGATTTTCGTTTCCACGTTCGCCCCTTTTCCAGTCCTCAACGCTATCTCCGGTGAGTTTTAGCTCTCTCCCTCCCTTTCGCTTTTAATTCTTGTAGCAATGTAAGATTTCCAGAGCCCTTAGGAGGGAGTTTCCGGTGACGAGGGCAAAGCGAGACACTTTTGGAATGTTTCGGAATCGCTCTCGCTGCTGGCGGAGATGGCCATAGGTGCTAATGAGGCCTTTCAGTATTTGTAAAGGGCGGCTGAGTCTTTAGCGGAGCACCCTGCTTCTGCGGGTCCCTCTCGCGTAGGGGCGTCATTGGCGACTGCGCCTGGCAGACCTAATCATCCTGGGGAGAAAACGGAGGAAGTGGATGAGGAGGTTGAAGGGGCCAGTGAGTCGGTCTCCATCCGGAGATCGGCGAAGGCCGTTGAGTCGGCGGCCGAGGGAGGGGAGGCTGGAGACGAGCAGAAGGGATCGGTTCCCTCGATTTTAACCGAGGCGGATCTAGACAAGATTAGGGCCGGGTACCATGTCCCGGACTCGGTCATCCTTCGCCTTCCCCTGCCGAGTGAGTTACCCAACCGCCCTCCTACTGGGATGGTCGCAATTTTTCAAGTTGCTTTACAATATTGCTTGCGTTTGCCCCTCCATGGTATTGCTCGGGATTTTCTTTTTGATTCTAGATAGCGCCTGGGCAGATAGTTCTGAACAGGTGGAGGAACTTGTTCGGATGCTCAGTGTTGTGTGCTGAGACAGAGTAGCCCCCACTGACTATCGACGAGTTTCTCCATCTGTATCAAGTACGGTCGAATTTGCAGCAGCCCGACTGATACTTTTTGTGTGCTTGGCGGAACAAGGGCGGACCTTTGATAACCGACTCTCCTACCTCCAACAAGCATTGAAGAGAAAGATGGTTCTAGGCATGTAGCGGATGGGAGACTGCTGAGCCAGGACTCATTGAACCTCGCGTTCCTTGGGTGTTCTCCCAAGCAGGTGACTCGGCATGCACTTTTTTCTTTATCTCATCGTACTGTTGTGTCTTTGAGTCTGACTGAATGCGTTTCGCAAATATCCCCGTGCAAAGGCCGAAACTCGGAGCCGACGCTTTAGCTCGGATCAAGGATCTGAAGGCGCTGAGTCTGGAGGAGCGGTCTTGGAAGATACTTCTTCAGCTAGATCGTCTTCTTGACTCGGGTCTGGACTCAACCTTAACAGGTAACTTCTGGCTGTCTAGTTGCATTTCCTTCAAATTTTATTTAACTCGTCTTGCTTTGATACAGAGATGGCTGAGGCTCGGCCTGTTCTCCGTTTGCCTTCCAAGATGAAGGCCCCTCTGAGGTCAAAGACTCGGCCTCCTAAGAAGCTGAAGACAACCTCGAAGGCTAAGGGGCAAACCGCCCCGGCCATTCCGACCGTGATAATCCCTGACCCAGAAGAAGGGGCGGAAGCGGTGGCTCCCGAGTTTCAGGCGGCTCCTGAGCCAGGACCTGTTGCCGAGTAGGTTCTAGAGCAGAGGAGGGAGGAGCTCAGGAGGGGAGACGACTCAACGGGAGGCGTAGTTCTTCCAACGGACCGTGTCGGACATGGTCCCCTGGGTCATTTTTCATGAGACCGAAAAAGAGTTCGCTGCCCTCTTCGAAGCTCCCCCGAGATGGACTCTCTCTCACGCCGCGAAGACACTCCTCGAGGTAAAACTTGAACTTCCGGCTTGTCCTGTCAATTTGCTCGAGCCTTTAGTCTGATCATATGTTTTCATTTTGCAGTTCGCTCCTTGTCTGCTCAAGGCTAGCTCGGAGTTGGCCGGTGCTCAGAAGCGGGCAGCGGAGGCGGAATCATAACTTGAAGCTGCTGTGACTCGGATCAACATAATGGTCGGTGACTTGGGGTTTGCCAGGAAGACCCTTGATGAAGCCAGGGCTGAGAGTGCTCATTCGGCCTCGCCATTGCAAGAGGCCAGGGAGGAGAGTCGGCTAAGTCGTGAGGCCCTATCTTCTTCGGAAGAGAAGTTGTCTTGGCTCAGGACCGATACTAAGGCTGCTATCGAGCAAGCCAAGGTCCAGGCCGTAAAGGATTTCCTCGAGTCCCGTGAGTATTTGGAGGAGCGGAATAGCTTGTATCAGGACAACTATATCAAGTGCATGGACGTGATGAAATAATCCTTCCTCGACCTTGATCTCTCGAATTTGATGAAGGTAGCTCTGGGTCTGAGGGTCTGGAGGCCGAGGCGGCTGGACCTGCTGATGCAGCGGCCGAGCTTGAGGTTGCTTCTGAGGCTGCTCCTGAGGCGGCGCCAGAGGTTGCTCCGAGTGGCGGCAGCAGCTGAGTCCTAGCCACCTCCTGAGTTGGCTCCTGATGAACCTTGGAACTTCATTTTGGGTGTCAAACACTTCAAGCACACCAAGTTTCAGACACTTCAAACACACCAAGCTTCAAGGCGGGCTTCAGAGAGGGTATTGTGTGTCGTGGCCGACTCTTTTTGCCTTTATCTTGCTATTCCATCAATGTTATTTGAAAATAGGAACTGATGTAATCCGATGTAAAACATTTACTGATGAATGAATATACTCGGTTTTCTTATTTATTTGATTCAGCTTACATGTTTCTCATTCTTTACTCAATCAAATCTTTTTAATTGCTTAACGACTGACCTAGGGATAATAGATTTTTAGATGCTCGGCATTGAATGAAGAAACAATTGCCCAGTTAGATCTTCCAACTGATACGTTTCAGGTCGGATGGTGCTCGAGACTGCATAGGGTCCTTCCCAATTGGATCCCAGTGTGCCCGCACCAACTTCCTTGGTGTTTATGAATATTTTTTGGAGGACCATGTCTCCCACTTGGAAGCGTCTAACCTTGATTCGGGCATTGTAGAACCGACCTACCTGTCGTTGCCGAGCCATCATCCGCAGCCAAGCTTTTACCCTTTGTTCTTTCAAGAGATCGAGTCAGAGAGCCAGGATTTTTTCATTGTCTTGCTCATTAAATGAGCTAATCTAAGCTGAAGGCAGTCCGATCTCGACCGGGGTGACGACCTCCAATCCATATGCAAGGGAGAAGGGGGTTTATCCCGTGGCAGTTCGAGCGGTGGTTCAGTATGCCCACAGTATTTTATAAAGCTCTTTGGCCCATGCTCCTTTAGCTCGGTCGAGTTTGGTTCGGAGATGATGTTTAATGATCTTGTTGACTGCCTCGACCTGTCCATTCGTCTGAGGATGATGGGGGGACGAGTACACGTTTCTTATTCCGAGATTGTCACACATCTCTCAGTATTGCCTGTTGTCGAACTGCTTCCCATTGTCGGTGATAATGGTCCGAGGTATCCCAAATTGACAGATAATATTTTTTCAAACAAAGTCCGTGACCTTTTGTTCAGTTATCCTAGCCAATGGCTCGGCTTCGGCCCACTTTGTGAAGTAATCCACAGCAACGACGGCGAACTTGGTCTGACCTTTTCCTAAAGGGAGTGGTTCGATGATGTCGATTCCCCACTGTGCGAACGGCCAAGGACTGCCCATAGGGATCAGTTCCTCGGGAGGTTGTCTCGGAACGACTGCGAATTATTGGCATTTGTCGCAACTCTGAACGAGCTTTCGTGCGTCGTGCTGAATGGTTGGCCAGCAATACCCTTGTCGTAAATCTTTATGTGCTAATGATAGTCCTCCCGAATGATTTTCACAAATCCCTATGTGGATCTCCCGCAACACATAATCAGCCTTGTCAGGATTTAGGCAGCGTAGTAAAGGAGCGAAGAATCCTTTCTTGTATAATACCCCGTTAAGTATGGTGTACCGAGAGACTCGAATATTCAATTGTTGAGCCTTGGCACGATCCTCGGGCAACTTTCCACTGCTGAGAGATTAAACGATCGGGTCAAGCCAAGTAGGTTCCGAGTCGATTGAATGTACGACCGAGCTAAGCGGGTCGTCGATGCTTGGCTTAGCGACATACTCGATCGGAATGGACCTGAGTATATCGTCCTCATCGGCAGAGGCAAGCTTCGCCAATAGGTCGACCTTAGCATTTTCTACTCGAGGGATCCGAGTGACAATGCATAGTTGAAATCTATCGATCGATTCTTTAGCTTTCTTCATGTATGATTTTAGTTGTTCTTTACGTGTTTGATACACGCTAGTGACCTGATTGACGACCAACTGCGAGTCACTGAATATTACGTTGAGATAGGTCACACCCAGGCTGACTGCTAGTCGGAGGCCGAGCAACAAGGCTTCATATTCTGTTGTATTGTTTGAGGCTTGAAATACAAGTCTTAAGGCATATTTCATGTAAGTTTGATCGGGAGTTTTTAAGATAACTCTTGCCCTGCTTGCCTTAGAATTGGATGAGCCATCACATAAAGCTTTCAAGGGGTTAGGTCGGGCGAGGTCTTGGGAGAAGCGATTGTTGACTCACCGTTTGATTCGGTGGATGGACTGGCTTGTGGTATAACTAAAGCTATGAAGTCGGTCACAGCTTGTCCTTTAATTGCTACTCTCGGCTTGTACTGAATGTCGAACTCACTGGGCTCGATCGCCAACTTCGTTAGTCGGCTGGAAGCTTCTGGTTTCTGAAGGATCTGACGCAGTGGGAGGTCAGTCATGACGACGATTGTGTGAGCTTGAAAGTATGGCCGAAATTGTCGCGAGGAGATGACTAGGACTAAGGCCACCTTCTCCAGAGGCGGATATCTTATTTTTGCCGGTAATAATGCTTTGCTAACGTAATACACCAACAACTGCTTTCCTTCATGCTCTCGTATCAAAGCCGAGCTTATGGCTGCTTCTAAGACTACCAGGTATAGCAGCAAAGCTTCCCCAGGCTCGGGCTTTGATAAGCGAGGTGGTGATCCGAGATACACCTTTAGCTGCTGGAACGCTGTTTCGCACTCTTCTGTCCAATCTACCGTTTGTTGTCCCTTTAGTTGTTTGAAGAACAGGAAACACTTATCGGTAGCTCGGGAGAGGAAGTGGTTGAGTGCAGCTACTTGTCCAGTCAGCCTTTATATGTCTTTGATTGCTTTCGGAGATTCCATGTCGAGCAATGCTTTGATTTTCTCTGGATTCGATTCGATCCCTCGCTGGCTGACCAGGAATCTGAGAAACTTACCCGAGCTTACGCTAAAGGCGCACTTGCTCATATTCAACTTCATCTGGTATTTTCGAAGGATAAGAAACATCTCTTCTAAGTCGGCAATATGATCGACCGCGTGTACACTTTTGACGAGCATGTCATCAATGTACACTTTCATGGTTCAACCGATCTACCGAACAAATATTTTGTTTACTAATCGTTGGTAGGTCGCTCCTGCATTCTTTAGACCAAATGGCATCACACGGTAATAATAAAGTAGTCTTAGATTTATCTGGTTGATGCATTACAATTTGATTGTATCCAGAATAGGCATCCATAAAACTAAGAAGTTCGTGCCCTGCCGTGCTATCCACCAGCTGATCGATCATTGGAAGAGGGAAGCTATCCTTTGGACAGGCTTTGTTCAAGTCGGTATAGTTAATACACACTCGCCACTTCCCGTTGACTTTCTTAACGAGTACGACATTAGTTATGCATTCCAGATAGTATATCTCTTCGATGAATTTAGCCTTGAGGAGCTTGCTAACCTCATCTTTAATGATGGTGTACCTTTCGGGGCCGAGAGGTCGTCGCTTCTGTCAGATCAGTCGATAGATCGGATCGATGTTGAGTCGGTGAGTCATCACCGAGGGATCGATTCCTGGCATATCTTTATGACTCCATGCAAATACATCAGTGTATCGTCGGAGTAGGGATACTAGCTTATCTTTTAGGGGCGACTGCAGAGACGAGCCAATTCGAACTGTCTTGGATTCGTCTGCCTCGACAAAAGGTACTGAGACAAGGTCTTTTACTGGTTATCCTCGCTCGTGGGTCTCGGCTCGACGATCCAGCGATTCAATCATGGTTATCTCGGCTGGAGCTTTTACGACCGTCGCATAACAGTGCCTCACGTCTTGTTGGTCACCTTTGATGACTCTTATTTCCGACTCGGTCTGGAATTTCATAGAGATATGGTATGCCGACATCACAACTTGGAGAAGACATAGAGAGGGTCGGCCGAGTATAGCATTGTAGACCGATGGTTGGTCGATTATCAGAAAATCGACCATTACTGTCGCCTGATGTGGAGAATGTCCAGCAGTTAATGGTAATGAGATGGCTTCTTCGGGGAGAGTTCGTCCACCAGAGAACCCGATTAATGGAGTGTTAACTGGTCGTAAAACCAATCGTTTGACATCCATTTTGTCGAATGCTTGAGTGAACAACACATTTGCGGATGACCCTGTATCAAACAAAATGCAGAATACCTTGCGATTTGCTATAGTGAGGGTGGCGACTAGTGTGTCATCGTACGAATGATAGATGCCCCGAGCGTCTTCATTGGTAAACGATATGCAATACTTCTCCCTTTTCTTCTCTTTCGAAGGCCGAGCTAAAATAAGGATTTCGGACTCGGGTCAACTGATGCTACGGGCGTGGTTTTTTCGATCATGATTTGAATCGCCCCTGCCATGGGGACCACCGACAATTGTCCGGATTTCCTCCGTGGGTCGGTTGTCACTCGAGCATTCTTCCGTTGTCCCGGTTCTTTCGACGTGCTCTCTTAGATGGCCTTCTCGGTTGAGTTTCTTGATTTCTTCTTTCAAGTGGTAGCAATTACTCGTATTGTGCCCGTGATCGCGATGATAGTGGTGGTATTTGTTCTTCCTCCATCGGTTCGGGTTGCTTCGGAGCCTATCTGGCCAGTTGATGAATCCCTCACCCTTAATCTCCATCAGAACTTGCTCTTGTGGTTTATTGAGCGGGGTATACCTCGTAAACTTGCGATTAGGTCACTTACCCGACCTACGCTCATCACGTGCCCAATCATCTTTACGCTTGTTTCCACTAGCCGAGTCAACTTCTTTTTTCGCTGACTCTTTGGCCGGGACTTTTGCATTCTAGGCAGCTTCGCGCATGATATCCGGGTTTCTTCGGCATCCGCGTACTTATCTGACTGAGCCATGAATTTGGCCAGAGGATATGCAGGTTTTTGTTCAAGGATGCTAGAAATGGTTTTTCTCTAACACTTTGTATGATCGAGTTGAGTGCTGTTTCGTCCGAATGTTTCTGAACATGGAGCGACTCGAATTTGAAACGTTTGATATAATCTTTTAGTAGTTCTCTCTCCCTTTGCACCATGTTGTTTAGGTGCGCAGGCGGCTTCAACATTTTCTTCCCACCAATGAAATTGGTGAGGAAGGCATCGCTGAGCTCTGTGAACGAGTGTTTGAACCAAAGTCGAGCTACGTCGGCTAAAGTGAGGGAGAAAGCTCAGCACATCATAGTGTTCGAGGCATCGTGTAGTTCCATATACGTCCGAAAGGATTCGATGTGCTCGGTTGGATGGTTTTTTTGATGAAGGGTGTAATCTGCGAAAGACGGAATCGCTCCGGTAACCGAGCTTGCATTATCTCTTCTATGAACAGAGATGCTTTCGCCTCGGGCCTCATCTGATATGCATTACGACCCTGCTTCTTAACTGTAATTTCTTCCCGCACTTCCCTCCTGAAGTCCTGGAGGTCGGCTTTCTAGGGTTCATCGCTGTCTGTCATCCCCTCAACTGGGGGTCTGCTGCGCCTTCTCCGATATATTTCGTGTCGGAGGTCGGTGGCAGGCAGCAAGGCAGTCATAGAATGAGCGCGTGTCGGCTCGGCCGGACCCTAGTGCTGACTTTACTGAGGGAGAGATCGCGGAGCAACAGGTTGAGGGTCGGCGAACTGTTGCGAGACATTTGCTCGACCGATATCATGATGAGGTGGAACTTGTTTTCGATGGATCTGTTCCAGCATTTGCTTCATATAATTCATATCGGTCCTAAGCTCTTGGACTTCTTTGTCTAACCGGCCATTCTCTCGGCTTCGCTTGGTATGCCTGGTCGAAGTAGAGGTTGCCGGACGGGCCGCAGAACCTTGTTGATTGTCAGGTCGGTTCTGGGCCCCTCGGGCTCCGTTTGTACCCGGCGGTCCTTCGGTTGTGGGGGGTCCAGTGACAGCAACCTCATTCGGCTCATCTTGAGCGATTCTTCTAGTTCTTGCCATTGGAACCTGTTTGAAGCTTCTGGATAGAGCCTGAAAAATGACTTTTCGTATCGCTTCCCACAGACGACGCTAATTTGTTGATGCAAAAAACTGGTGCGTCCTCCTCCGTCCTACCACCTGCACAAGAAGGAGACAAAGGAGACCCTGGCTAGAGCCGGGGACCCTCCGATGCTAAAGTCAGTGATAGGACCGTGTAAGAAGGGTTTTCGAGAGAGTTTTCTGCGTACCTTTCAGCGTGGAGATTTCCTGTATTTATAGGAATGAGAGGATCCCGTCGTGTAGGGATTCTTCTCCTAGTATATCGGGGATTTGATTTTAATCTGTTTTTGGATTCTACCCGATCCCGAGTTCTTCGGGATCAGGAATCCTTTCACAAGATCTTCGGGATGGTGTTTTTATTTTCACCGTCTTTTTCTTGCTTGACTCGGTCCTAACTGACTCTAATAAGGAATGAGTCTCGGCTAGTTGCAAGGATAAAACAGTCTGCCTTCTGTTTGATGAGAGGGAACTGATCCGTAATCGATATCCTCTCTTAATCTGATAGCCGACTCTATAACCGACCTAATATGGGTCGGTTTCATGGTCAGTCGGGTGACTTCTGAATTTTAGGCCTTAATCGGCTTCTTAGGATGTTGCTGCCTCGTTTACTGAGTCAACTTTATGCGTCTCACGTACTTTGCCTTGTGGCTCATGACTTTGTAAATCTCGGTCTAGATTGATTCCTTGCAATCCAAGCTAAGTCTCTCCTTTAGGCATTTTGCTTTTCTACCTCGGTCGGGCTTGATGCCTCGGAATACCGGGCAGTTTCAGTAGAGTTGGTCCATTCCATAGCCAAGCCTTCGGACTTGTACTATTTTTTTTCCCACACACAAACCATTGCTTGTTATAACGGACCTTAATTGAGTGGGCCGTGCACCTCTCAGATTGAAATAATCTCATTTGTCTCAATAATGCAATTGAAAGAAGATACAACAACAATTCCCATTCAACTAATAAACTGTTAAATAATTTATGATTAGGATTTTCTAATTTGGGTAATATTTGGTGTATTGGTGATGTAAGACAAGTTAGGAGTGTAAGAGATTTTTTTTTTTTTTTTTTTAATATGTCAATTATAAAAATTTCAAAAACGACATTATCTTGAATGCCACAATCATTTTACCCATTTCATGGAGATGGCGACGAAGGGAAGACCTCCATCCTAGCTAGGACTAACTTGTGTATAGGGGTGTTAATGGGCTGGGTTGGCCCATCAGGCTTTCGAGCCTAGTTCACCTCAAGCTGAACATGGGCTGGAGTATTAGGCTTGAGAGCTGGGCTCGGGCTTAAAATGAAAGCCTGTTTCTAATCTGGCGCCAGGCTCGGACTAGAGGTCGAAAAGCTTGTCAGCCCCGCCTGGCCCATTAAAGTTTGCAAATGGTAGTTTTATAATTTCTTTAAGAGAAATCCCCATTTACCTCCAGGCTCCCGTCTCCATCTCTCTCTCTCTCTCTCTCTCTCTCTCTCTCTCTCTCTCTCTCTCTCTCTCTCTCTCGCTCTCTCTTTCTCTCTCCAATTGACCGATATAGACTTGTTGCCCCATTACAACAATGGGTCTTTGCCCATTGCTAGCGACCTTGCAGGTTTGCAAACCCCCCCCTTCTCTCTGATTAGGTATTGGGTTGGTTGCAAGAAGAGGAAGAGGAAGGAAAACGGTATACCATCACCATTTCAAGTTCAGGCTTAAGTTGGGCTTAAGCCTAGCCTTATATAAACATTCTAGATTGGACTTGGGCTGAAAATTTTTGTCCTATCACGAGCCAGGGCTAGGTTTGTTCGTAAGTTGAATAGTGTGGGCTAGGTTTAGACAGCTTGCCCGACCTTATACCCTGCCCGTTGACATGTATACTTGTGTATCTCTTAAGTTATGATGGTAATTGGGTGTATCGAATTATCGAACTTGTCCTTATTAAGAAAGTTTAATCTACATCTAATGTGAAACCTTGAAGATTAATCGCCCTCAAGGGATTGCATCGTACTAAATCTACAAATGGACTAGAATACTGCTTTGCTAGGGTTTTGCTAGGGGATTGCATCATACTAAATCTACAAATGGACTACAAATGGACTAGATTAATCGCCCTTAAGCATGGTTTACCCATCTCATTAATTCAATCTCGGTTTTGCTGCTTTGTTAGGGTGCTTTTAATATAATTGAATGCATTGTTGGATTTGTATATATTGCCTTGAGAATGCACACCAAAGTAACATCACCTTATTACAACCCTATCATGTACCGTAGAGTAATAACGACACAATACTTACCTACAATGCTTACATAACTTTTGAATTGGAATTGATCGGTCATTTGTAGGTAATTGGTCTTACGGTACATGTGATTCAAATCACATATCACAAATAATCAGGTATTCATCGTATATGCTATCATTAGTAGGATCCATCGGATCAACCAATGATCCATTTTATAGCTATATATAGATTTACATGATCTAACTTGCAGTACAGAGCGACTGTGCCAATTAATGTGAGATTTCGTCATGATCACCTCGTAACTCAAAGCGGAAGTGTATCTCATGTACATGCACCTTAACATACTTCACTCATGTTACATATACTTGCACAATAATTTATGTTGTGCTAGACGTAGATCAAGTCCTTGAGCGATGAATATTAGCCATATTTCATCATGATGTACAATCTAAGTATCAATGTATAACTTTGTTACAAAACAATCACATCCATATATTCAAACATAAAAACATTCCTGCATAATCATATGAATAAATATGTATACATCTCAAAAACACTAAATAGGTATATTAAGCAATAGATCCATAAAGTTAAATCATACGCATGACCTACCTGTATTAGTACCGTGCATGTCCCACTTATCATTCAGAGGAGACAGAATTATCTGTATCCTCACGCCCTTTGAGAAATTGCTGAAACCAAAGAGCAGAATGTTTTGGGTATCTCTTCAGACCATCTTTATAATCCACGTAAATAAGGCCAAATCTAACGGTGTAACCTTCTTTCCATTCGAAGTTGTCCAACAATGACCAAGCAAAGAAGCCCCTCACATCCACACCATCCCTGCCAACAATTTAAATCTCAACCATCAGTCTGTAATTCTAGAATAGACCATCCTAATAATTTTAATTATATACTACTATCTCTACACATGGATACCACACATGCAAGACATCAAATCACGAAACAGGAGTAAATGCAACCACACCTGATGGCATTTTGAACAAATAAAAGATGGCTATGATAGTAGTCAATCCTCGCTTCGTCTTGCAGCGCTTCTTCCAGTGACAAGGAACTGTTGTTGAGCTCATCTATTCCTGCAATGATATGAACGAACGTCATTACTTCTTGTTATAAGCAATCTAGGATTGCCTGTACAGTGTCAACAATGAGATAATGGCCTACTTGATAATCAGTTACAAAATACGAAAGTGACAAACATTATAGGTAGTAGTCTATCATCTTACCATTCTCAGTAATGTAAATAACGGGGTTGTTGTATCTTTTCTTTACATAGACTAACATATCTCGGATTCCTGGTGGGTACACATACAGCCATGATGAAGCAGCCTGCAGTTCAGGTTCTAATCAGTGCACAAGCAAAAGCATACCCATATGTGGTTGCATCCTTAATGCCTATAATTAAGGTAGGTGAATCCCTACATGTAGGCCAAACCATGTGAATTTAGGTTATAGCTAGGCATGATTGTTCATTGTTCTTATGGTACGCCTGGCCAAGTTTTGGATAAGGATTATTCTTTGATGTTTTGAACAATGAGGTGCAACTGATAATGGTCTAGATTCTAGCTACACATCATGGGTGGACCCCACATAGCTTCAACTTAACAGTAGTTATCAGATTGTGCCAATGTATACATTTCATAGTCCAGTCGCTACATCGCCATCTAGCTTTCATGTTCTTTAATAATCCTGAATTTTAGTTGTTTTTAGGACTAGTTTTGTACAATTTTGCCCATTACTATTCATGTTATGTACTGTAAACATAAATGTAGATGTGCTTTCAATGCATGCCCAATGCATGAATTGTATTAACGTAGTTACTTATATCCAATACACAATGTTGTACTTGTAGATACACGTCAATGCATGTATGTGTATATATATGTATAGTGAATGTGATCAGGTGCAAGTGATGAGTGGGGAGAGGTATATGCCGTCAATCAAGAGATCATGAGCTGCATTGGCAGTAAAACAAGTAAATGAGTATTCTTGTCTAGCCCATAATAGAACCATGTTTGGTATTGTAAATATGTTACCTGAGTTCCAATTGGGATCCCATTCCGCTCGGCTGTTACAAATGACAATAAAAATATAAAAAATCACACAGTCATAATTATTTTATTTTATTTTTGAGTGTAGAGAAGCAGAATTCCACTAGATTTTAATCATGCTTACCTGTTAAATTAACATGTGAATCGGTTGTGTAGCTTACTGGGGCGGTATCGGAGTGAGGAACATGAGCTGTGTACCTGGAAGTGTAGTAATTTAGACCTATGAAATCAAACGATCCTCTCAACATATCAGATTGCTCTTTCGTGAATTTTGGTAGCCGATTTTCCACATAGGACCTCATGCTATGCGGATATTCGCCATTGGTTAAAGGGTCCATAAACCTGAATAAACCAAGATGGAGTGTCAAATTTATAATTATAACAAGGTGAACTTGTGCTTAAAAGTGATCATATCATAACAAGTTAGATAGATTTGCTGAAATGATGTGCCTCGCCATGGATGGCTAACAGCTCTAAAATTTCTAGAGATGGGATATTTCATCCATCCAATTTTTGGCATTATTTTGGCATATTATTGTAATTTTCTCCACTGTCATTTTGTAGGCACTAACCAGTGTTATGATTTTTTGAACTTAGGAGGTCTTCCAGCCATCCCCTTTCCACGATGGGACCCATCAAATCAACAGTTTCAATCACCTAAACATTAGCCCACTAGCACAAACTTGTGAATCTGGATACTTTCTTGTTTTGGATGCATATATAGACCTACCTTGGGATGGTCAATTGAAAACATAGAATAGAAGGTAGAGTTTCCATCACTCACCATCCAACAGTAAAGTCCATAGCTCGTTGGGCTGCATTATAGTCGGACTCAGATGTCGATAGGGGAATACACCAATTGGCCACATTGACTATTCCTATAATGCCCTTTTGAGATTCCTGTAAAGAGAGTTCATCCGGACCATTGAAATATGAGATTGACTTTATCTGCTCAAGCAGGATAGTTTACTAGTTTGTACAGCAAAAACTGACTCGAATGCTGACCAGATTCTGTAGGGTCTTATCCACACCGTCTATCCATTTTTTCAGCTCATTTTAGAAATTGAACCCAAAACCAAAGCATATCCAAAGTTCAAGTAGATCACACCAGAAGAAACAGTGATACGCCTACCATAGAAAACTTCTAAAGGCCCCAGAAGTTTTGGATGGATCTGATATTCTGTTTTCTCTTCATCCATTGGATGATTGTGTGACCCTACCATGAGGTTGGATGACAAATAAACACTACTGTGGGCTCGAGGAAGGTTTTAACGGTGGATGTCATTATCCCTAATTGAGCTTTGGATGGATATGATTCAATTTTGGTATCAGGCTTAAAATAAGCTGATAAATAAGGCTGTAAATGGGCCGGGTTAAGGCCGGGCCGAGCTCTGTCCAAGCCTGGCTTGTAATTCTGAACTAAGCCCAAGTCCAGCCCGAGCCATCCCAGGACATTTATAAATAGATTAGCCCAGTCCATCCCAAGACGTTTAGACAAAGCCCAACCCGAGCCCAAGCCCTCAATTTCTTTGTGGATAAATGATATTTTGATGTGAATCATGGTGTAAGAGAGGAAGAAAATGAAAGAAATGGGAGAAAAGTAGGTTTAAAAAAGACCTACAGGCTGGGCCGGGTTCAAAGGTCTCTCTAGAGCTAAGCCCAAGTCTGGTCCGATTTACAATCAGACTCTTGATTTAAGCCCGAGCCTGCCCGGCAACCTGGCCTAATACGGGCCAATCCGGAAGGAGCATCGGGACTCCCCGGCCCATACATCATATCAGACATATGGACGGCTTAGATAAGACATACATCATGGTGGATCCAACGACTTTACTCATTACGCTCTAGCGTTATGAGTTATCAGAGTAGATATCTGCGCCTGCGACCCAGCGGAGATATTCTGTGCCTGTGGCTGTGGGAGGCATTAAAAGATATTCGTTACAAATCCACTCCGTCCATCTATTTTGAAAGAAACCAATAGGAGTCTAAAAATCAAGAAGATCTAAACCTCACGTGGGCCATAGCACATTAAACAGTGGGGGATTGGACGCCTGGTGTGACAGAAGTTTTGTATCAGGATGATATTTGTGCCTTACAGTTTATCTGGGTGTTAATAAACCTATGAACAGTTTTGATGGCATATAAACATGATGGTCAGCTCTCCAGGAAGGTTTCAACGGTGGATGTTTTCGTTCCCACTGTTACATTTGGTAGGGCCCACCTGAGTTTTGCATCTGCCTGATTTTTGGATTCTTGTCCTATTATGGTCTTTCAAAACTGATGGACGGAGTGGATTTGCCACGGACAGCTCTATGGACCCCACACAGCCCCGGGCAGAGGTATATTTCTATGCCCGGGGTCACATACAATGCGCTCCCATTCGCATCCAGCAAAAAGGGAAGCGGATTTCCCGCTAGAGCCTGGAACCGAGGTAGGCTCACTGCGATGTTTGTGAAAAATCCTCCCTGTTCATCTGTTTTATGAGTTTATTTTAGTACATGTTGTCAAAATTGAACAGTATCCAAAGCTCAAGTGATCCGAAAACGTGGTGATAATTAAAAGTACACAGTTGAAATATTCATGGGGCCATGGAAGGTTTTGATTCACACTAATATTTTGTTATCAGTTCATCCCAATAAGAATGACGTTTTTAACGGCATGGATGGCATCTAAACATCACTGTTGAACCTAAGAAAGTTTCAACGGTAGAAATTTCCCTAATCACAATTTTATTTAGTACGGCTCATTTAGCTTTGGATCCGGTTCATTTTTGTCAACATGTCCTAAATTGAACTCAAAAAACGATTGGATAGGGAGGATTTCTAACCAACATTGCAGTGTGTCCCACCTAAGTTCCCAGCGCAGGTACTTGCTGCGAAAGGCTTTACCAGGAAATCCGCGTCCGGTAAAAAGGGACGACTGGAGATGCATTAGTTAAAAGAATGGCGCGGATTAGATACTGACAAAAATGGCTACTGAAGTGACGTCACCAAAGCTCTGTGAACCCCACCATGATGCATGTGTTGTATCCATACTGTCCAAACATTTGAGAGATCATTCGAGAAAAAGAATGAGATAGATATAAAGTTCAAGTGGACCCACCACAGAAAACCGGGGGATCAGTCACACAAACCGTTGAAACATTTGTAGGGCCCACTATGAAGTATTTTTTAGATCCCCTATTCATAAGTTAACATAGAGATAAATGAATTGAAAACAAAAATGTAAGCTTGATTGGAAACTTCCGTTCTCCCTAAGAAGTTTTGAACAGTGGATGTCACTGTCCCCACTGTTTTCTATGGTAGGGTCCACTTGAAATTTAGATCTATCTCGTTATTTTCCTCATGCCATAAAAACAATCTCTCCAAATGGATGGACGGTATGGATACAACACATGCACCATGGTAGGATCCACAGAAGTTGATGACGTCACTTAAGTAGCCATTTGGCTACTGACCTTGTCCGTATCTAATCCGTGCCGTACAAGTAGCACATATGATATCTGGGGCCCTAGTTTGAGAGTTCAATATGTGTGGATGTCGGTCTACACTTGATGGGCCTAAAATTTGAATAAGTTGAGATTTCAGTACATTGCCAAGTGTAGGGAGGATGAGAGTTGTGAGTTGTGAGAAAGGGAAACCTGTTAGTAAGTCTTGCAGAAGCAAATTAGTTGCATTTCTCATTTTACAATTCTATGAAAGAGGCTCTTACCTGATACTTGTCCCTGTAGTGTCTTACAGTGGCTGCATGTGCAAGAAGCTGATGGTGTCCCACAATGTATGGCTCTGTCCCAGGATTCCCAACGCTGCAATTACCCATTTCCGAATAAGAGCAGCGCCCAGGAGCGTAAGTGCGCTGTTCATGCGAACCAGTACTAAATGACCATGGCTCGTTCAAGGTGATCCACTGCTTCACCCTATCTCCAAATTCTCTAAAACATATGTCTGCGTAGTCTCGGAAATCAGCCCTGTAACAACATATGCTCAACTGCATTTAGATGTGGGTCCTTACTCTTGCTCGGGTGGTAGACTCTCTGGAGTTTCAACTCCCGGTCATGGGTTCGAGTACCCATAGGTGGTGAAATTCCACCAGCGTGAGTGTGTGGGGTGTGTGTGCGTGTCAGAAAAAAAAAAAAAAACCGGCGCATTTTGCAACCCTGGATGAGCCCAGCGACTAAGTTTCAGCCAACAAGTCTCACAGCATGGGGCTTGCATAAGGATATGGGTAGGATGGTATGAGCCGTCCATTTTCTTGAGGTACCACAATACATAAATCTCATGGGTGGAGGAGATTTGGAAGCAGAGTATTTATACTTACACGACTTTGGAACTCAAGAAGCCTCCATACTCGTCCTCAAGGGACTGCGGAAAATCCCAGTGAAAGAGTGTTACGAATGGTTGTATACCTGCGCACGTGCGAGAGTTGTTTAAGACAATGATACTTTGAAGTATTATAAGTTGGGAAATCATGACATGCCTTCTAACATATGGTAATAATTACCATGCGTCCAAGCTGTGGGGCCCACCCATTGTTTGTGTGGAACCCAAACAGTGGATCTGGTGAGACTCATCGGCACAGTACATCGCAAGATTCGTTCCTATCCAGAGCTAAGGTGAGACACCACAGCCACAGGGAGCAATGTACAATTGCGCTTAAAACCTATATATATATATATATATATATATATATATATATATATATATATATATATATATATATATATATATATATTCACTTGATGTGGTCCTTGTGGCTGCCCACATCAGTTTTAAAATGGCTTGAGTTTGTACGTCCCTTTGGAGGGCCACACATGATGAATGAATTGGATGATATATACACAAAACAATGGACCCCACTTCCTATCTGAAAGTTTCTATAGTGGGCAACCCTTCCCAAATGTGTATCTGATGTTATGTGCGTCTTAAAAGAATAAAATAAAGTACGGGAGAGAAAGAGAGAGATTGAATAATGACCGTTGGATAAGAGCTCGTTGATGAGGTTGTTGTAATACTTGATGCCTTCCTCGTTCACTCCACCACTCAGCCTTCCATCTGGAATTACTTAAAAGAATTGATATAGAATAGACGGTCTACAATCAACTTACTATGAGATATCTAGAATTGAGCCATGCATTGTTGAACCACTTGAACGCATGGTATGGATTCGTCCACATTTTTCCATGCGTATGATAAATGATCTGGACGGTACATTGTTTAGGGCCCACATGACAATGTGGGGGAGAATCTGACTGCTCATCCCTTGTGGGGTCCATCATTAGTTGGCCTTGAAAGGGCAATCCTATCATCAACTTTCTTATCGCATGCGAGCCATGATTTTCTCTCAATTTGTACATCATGGATTAATGGTTAGGATGATCATCCAATCAGCATCACTTGTTCTCTTGATCCATCATGGATTAATGGTTAGGCTTTCAAATTCAATAGGCGGGTCTCAGGCCAGCCAAAATGAATTTATTATTTTTATATTTATTTTTAATTTTAAAGGTCTGGACCATAGTCTTAGTCGGATAGTTCCAAATCGCGGCTGAAGCCAACCCCAAGCTAAGTTTGAGACCTCTCAAAATCAACCCGAAAAATCTAAGGTGGCCCTTAGGTTTTAAATTATTGTGATTTGGGCCATTCGGGGAATGACCCGACTCGAACCGAGTGCAGATTACATATACTGACATTGCCTGTGGCAACCTTGCTACTGGACAGTGTTTTGTGCAGCCCACCACGATGGATGTATTTTATCCATGCCATTCATCCATTTTAGATCATTACTTCAAGGAATGAGACAAAAAATGAAGCAGATCCAAATATAAGGTAGACCACACCACAGGAAAACAGTGGTGACCGAATGCCCATTATTAAAAACTTTCTAAGGCCCGCTGTAATGTTTATATTTGCTGTCCAGTCGGTTGATTAGGTCACGCAAACCTATATGAAGGGAAAACACAAATATGTTGTTCAATGGTGGGTGTTCAATCACCACTTTTTTCTATGGTGTGGTCCACCTGAGATTTGGATCTGCCTTATTTTTGGGCTCATGCCCTAAATTAAAGATAAATTACATACATCTTGTTAGGCCCACATATAGCACCGTCCAGTGGCCAGAGAGTCAATACGAACAGAACTTATCTTGTTTTAGAATGATTAATAAATGTGTAGCGTGTCGACCAATCATATCCTAATTCCACCAACTCTCAACTATATATATAAAGCACCGTCCAGTGGCCAGAGAGTCAATACGAACAGAACTTATCTTGTTTTAGAATGATTAATAAATGTCTAGCGTGTGGATCCAATCATATCCTAATCCCACCAACTCTCAATTATATATATAAATAAATAAATAACAAATAATATATGAAAATAGTGAATATAGGTTTAACTTATCTATTATCTATTTTGACATAAACATGTCCCACCAACATGCAATACTCATGTAAAATTCATCATCAATCAAAAGTGTTGGTGTAAAGTTTACATATTAAATTAAGAGTGGTAATAAAATAAGGAGTTACTTAATATTCAGGTTATGTATGATAATTGATATGTTGAAATTTAGAAATTATATATACATGTGGTAAATAATATCTCAAATTAAACCAAGTAAATTGTGAAACAACTATTACTAAGCAGCATTCTGAAAGTCATATTGGTTGAAAGATCCTAAACCTATGATTTAAAAACCTTTTTGTTGAATGGGACTATTGGATGTTTTTCACTTTTAATTGTCCCACGAATCTTCAGCAATCTAATAAATGGATAATCAAACAAGCTTAAATTTGGTACATTCTACATCTAATTTGAGGCCTACAATTTGGATGTTTTTATATTTTAATTACTTGTACATCAAGTATGCAATTTTATTGTCACATTTTTTACTTTTCTAATACTAAATAACAACTATCATGCTGTATTTTATGTTTTAAAAAAGAAAACCAGTCTTTTGTTTTAAAAATTCTTGTTGTAAATTTAATCCTTTTGAGTTATGTTTTTGAGTAATATTTATTTATTTTTTAAAATCTTAAAATAAAAAAAAAAAAAATTGTACCTCAGCACCCTAGAGGGCACAGATATGAGAAGTACCATTTCAGATCTAACATGAGTATTTATATGAGTGCAGTATCCATTAGTGGGTATGGGTATAGCTACTCCGATAGTCCGGCCGTAACCCGGCATGTCGACAACCCAGGTTTACAATAAATAAACGGTACTTGTCTATGATCATTTCAATTTATTAGAGAGTCCATACTGGCTCGGAAGGCCACTTTTGGGCAATCTGCCGGTAGCTTTTAGTATACCTTCTGCAGACTACAGAAACAAAAAATACAAACCATGCCAACTTGTAATCATACGATGGATCTGCGGTGTTCATTATGCAATACTCATGTAAAAGTACCCGGGCATGAAAATCAAGACATGGACTCTTTATATGCAAGTTGAATATCCAACGTTGGTTATTCTTTTTTAATCACCTTCGTTTCATATCCTGTGGACCACAACTGAAGAGTGGATTGGCATTGATGTTGGGGCGAGGCCAACTTTCCCTTGAAGACCTCCAAATGAGCAGCCCTGATTTTAACGTGTGCCAATTTGGTACATATGGGGGACTTATCTATGACATATGCAGATGGGTGACTTTCAAGCTGTGGCCACTGAGTGACTCGGATTGATTGAACTATGGACAGAGAGACTGCTAATTCATGTATTTTGAATTTAAAACAAGTAGCGTTCTCTTACGAGGCAATATTCGGGTCCAAGATATGGAGAATCTGTATGCGTCCATTCCCATTTCCTTCATGATCTTCACATCTTCCTGTATCTTTTCACAGTCAGCAGAGCATATATAATAATAATAATAATAATAATAATAATAATAATAATAAAAATAAAAATAAAATGATTCAACTGCATGGAATGCACTTTTATGACACTCATCTCTCACACCGGGCAACATGGCATACGTGAGAGGAATTAGAGCAGATCATCAGGTGGGTCCCACTGTGCAGAGTTTACTGCACTAAAAATAGGCCTGTGTGCTCATTAGGCAGCGGGATATATACAAAAGAAACGGAGTATGAATGGACTACTTAAGAGGAAGTTAGAATCAACTGCGGGAGTTTTTACAAGGGCATTATGGCTTACTCGTAGTTGTATGAATGAATGAATGAACCGTTCCAAACCATAATAAGTCAACCCATGTGACAGTTAAAAGTTTTGGGGACGTTGCTGACATCCCATGAAGATGAATCACGACAGTTTTAGGTAGGGGATTCAGCAAAATCGTCACTCTACCTAATTTCAATTTCAGCCGGCTACCCGGTTTAGGTGGGGTCAGTTTAGGTAGGAGATCCAGCCAAATAGTAACTCCATGTGATTTCAATTTCATGAGGCTCAAGTATCGGTATTTTAAGAAGAGTTAAATGATACATGGCCTATATCTCTGGATATAAGTGTTTTTAGTTCTAACAAATGGGCCCATCCAATGGTCCGGTGATCTAGACCATTGGTCTGTGGAGTGCAATTGCTTGCCTGTTTGATAAGTAGGAAAGTAAAGGAAAAAAAAAATTATAATTAATGATTATTTTCATTAGTATTATTGAGAAATGAATTAACTTTAGGGCCTGTTTGGCCGGATCCCATGGGATTAGGAGGGATGGGATGGATTTAAGGTAATGATGGTGGTGTTAGTGGATTGGTTTAAGATCCATGGGATTGCTATATCCCAGGACAAGTTCACTGAGTCTGTTTGGCACGCCCGACATATCCCGGGATTCTACCTTCCAATCCCTTCCAATCCTTCCAACCAAACACACCCCCGGCACAATTGAACGGGATTAGGAGGTATGGGATCAATTTTAAGGTAATGATGGTGATGTCAGTGGATTGGTTTAAGATCCATGGGTTTGCTATATCCCGGGACAAGTTCATCGGGCTGTTTGGCTCGTTTGGCATATCCCGGGATTTAACCATCCCATCCCTCCTAATCCCATGGGATCCGTCCGGCCAAACACACCCTTAAGAATATGTATTTTTGTAAGGAGAAATTTATGACTCATCAGACAAACGCCACCTTAAATCTTGTGCTACAAAATTGCAACAGTAAAAAAGACCAACAATTACTTGCTGCAATCCACTCTATTCTTTGCAAGCCGAACATGAGAAAATTTCTCGTGAAAGGAACAGGTTACTTTTCCTAATTTCATAAGTATTTCCAAATTTTCATGAGTAAATAAGTTAGATGAGATTGAGACATCCCACCTACTGATTTTGACTGGAGGAAAATGAGGACCTTTCTTTTGAAAGGGCAAAAAGAAGACTGTACATCTTTCCTGCAGGCTCCAGTAAAAGAAGACCGTACATCTTTGATATGAAAATGAAAGAAAAGTGTACATCTTTTCCTGCAGGCTCCAGTAAAAGTCAGATAGGCCACCTTTATCACAGGAGAAAACAAATACGTACCTGATGTACACATGGAAAAAAGGGAAAGCTAACCAAATTGTTGATAAGAAACGTGAGAAAAATGAGGACCTTTTATTTATTTAATTTTACTTTTACATTAGCATTCATACTCATACATTCATATCACTAAAGCTGGGCATTTTTGATCCAATCCGGTGAATCTGACCCGAACTGAAGGCCTGGATCAGTGCGGTTCGAGTTGGATCAGTCAGATCCGACCATTCATCAGATCGAGTTCAGATCATGGTCAATTCGGACCTATTCGAACCGAATGGATCCGATCCGATCCGGAGTGATTCAATGGTGGAAATCAATACTTATACTTTTTCCTATGGTATGGTCCACTTAAGCTTTGGATATGCATCAATTTTGGATTCAACCACTAAAATGATTTAGAAAAATGAATGGACGCTCTGGATAAACCACGTGCATCCATGGTAGCCTCAACAGAGTTTGCTAAGAGACGTGCACGTTACGTCAACCAGCGTGCTGGTGCACGTAAGTGACAGGTTGAGTAGGGAGACCAGCTACTAAAGTGATGTCAACAAGTTCCGTAGGCCCCACCATGATGTATGTTTTGTATCAACACCTTCTATCCATTTGGAGAGATCATTTTAGTGCAATATCCAAAGAACGAGTTAAATCCAAAGCTCCAGTGGACCCCAGCACAGACAACAGTGGGACAGTGACGCCCATCTATTGTTTATGAGTTATACATCACATGGTTAGAATCATCAAACCATAGTGTTATTTTGAAATCATAAGAAATACAAAGTAGGACCTATCTACTAGATGTTTTAAGATAATGATTGAAGCTATTTTATTTCTCTTTTCAATCTTAGATATTTGTATTCCATGATATTAATTAGACACTGAGGATTATTAAATTGGTTTGATGAGTTTTACACCATGAATTGCTCTTCATTTTATGAATGAATGAATGATACAAATCTATGATAGGTTACCTCATAGGTCATTTAAAAGCTTAGCATGAAGGTGGTGATGTTAGCATACACCCTGTTGTGTCTTATTCTGTAACAATAATAATACAAAAGAAAACAGCTGACCTTGTAGCGATGATAAGAATCCACTGCTATGTTTCCATTGCTTCGGTCCTTTATTTTGTCTGCTCCCACAAGGCACACGCATCTTTTGTCAATGGCCCACTAAGGGAATGGCTAATATAAAATGAGAACCCACTTTGATCTTTCTCCCACTTGACCTGACACGTGGCAGGGAGTGTATCTGGGCTGACCATTTAGTGGATCCCATATGTGTGCCGCCCTGGGTTGAAAATTGCACAGAACGGATCATCCCATCCATTAATTTTTCTTGTTGAATCCTGACTGCTAACTATTTCCATTTTTAGAACTTGCTCATATGCCCAGGAAAGTACACTCTGAACAATTTTCAGCCCTCGGACATTGAAGGATCACTAGATGGAGAGTTTGGATCTTGGCCTACCTGCCATTTTTATAAGGGAATTTTACACAAAAAGAAAAAAAAAAAAAAAAAAACAGAATTTATATTCCGGTACGTTTTTCAAGACGTGGAAGGATCACGAGATGAGGAGTTAAAAAGGAATTATAAAAGAAAGAAGGAAAAAAAAAAAAAAAAAAAAACGTACCTAACAAATATAGAATTTATATTCTCGGTACATTTTTTCTAAAAGCTACTTTGTTAATCTATATAATTATTATTTCACTACCTTCCAAAGGAGCAAATTGGTTGGTGGCTCATGTGGCCTCACTGTGATGTTTATGTAAAATCCACCTAGATTGCCAAGTGTGTCACACCATATTAGACAAAGTTGGGAAAAATCAGCTCTATTTGTCATTCAAGTGGACCACATGCATGATCGAAAACAGTGTACAAGCAATGCTCGCCGTTTAAACTATTTCCTTTGTGTGGTGAATTATGAATGAGTTTGATTGTTGGGCTATAGACCTAAATATTTGTGTGGAATGTAATAGCTAGAGTTGATTGCATATAATTATTATGGTGGGGCCTGCCAAAATCAAGGGTTACCATTTCTCCTAAACTATTTCCTTGGATGTGACCCCTGAGCCTAATATGAGACTAAACATTTAATGGTCAGAGTTGATCTTATATAAACAGTAAAATGGGCCCTATCAAAATCGAGCTCCATCCCATACAATTTCCTTTTTTTTTTTTTGCCTAAATTATATCAATACACGCGGATGGAGAGGGACAATTTTAATTTTTACAAGCCCACTGTGATGCACATGCAAAATAACTCCAACCAATAGATGTGTAACCTTAGTTTAAGTCTAGCTCAAGAAAATTAGGCTGACTCCTGATTCAAGTTGGCCAGGCCAACCAAAATAGTTGAAGAGATGTTCACCAAGTTTTTTACGGGGTCCAACATTATGAATTATATAAAATGTACTTCAACCATTAGTTGCCACACCAAAATCTTTGTCAGGCCTAAAAATCACAATAATCCCTGATTTATATGGGCGATACTAAGGAAAAAAGTTTGGAAGGATATCGCTACCCTACTGTGTTATTTGTCAGGACCCCAGCATAACATGAGGTTACGAACGCGAATTTTAAATAAAAGTGATGATGAGACTTGATCAAGGAGCCGAGCCATTTGTTGGCTACGGCCATTCAGGGACTGCGAATTTTAAATAAAAGTCATGATGAGCCGCGCGGATTGCGTCCTACTCCCGCCGGACGCGGATTGGATACTGACAGGTTAAATAGTGACGTCACTAACTTCTGTGGCCCACCATGATGTATGTGTTGTATCCACACCATCCATACATTTTGACAGATCATTTTAGGGCATGGTTCAAAGAACGAGGTAGATCCAAGGCTAGAGTGGACCCACCACGAAAAACAGTGATGACAGTGATACCCACCGTTGAAACCTTCTGAAGGTCCACGATGATGTTTATTTGAGATTCCACAAAAAACCTTTCGTGGCCCTTATTACTTTTTAATGGTGGGCGTCACTTTTCTCATTGTTTTATTGCGTGTTGTCTGAGCTTTGGATCTGATTCATTTTTTGAATCATGCCCTAGTATGATCTCTCCAAATGGATGGACGGTGTAAATACAAAACATACATGATGGTGTGGCACACATAACTTGGTGACGTCACTTGAGTGGCGAGTCTCGCTACTCCACCTGTCAGTAGTTGATCCGCGTCTACTCCCGCCGGTCTGGCCACGTACGGGCAGTTTTGCGGGCAGGCCGACCCTGATGTATCTGTTTATCCACACCGTTCATCCCTTCTATCAGATCATTTTAAGGCATCTACGCAAAAATGAGGTAGATCCAACACTCGAGTGTACCACACCAGATAATAAGCTTGGGTTGTATTAAATGCACAGAGCATGAAACGCAGGTTACATTAAATGTAAGAGTCAACTGTTGCGTGGTCCACTTTATCGTTGGATCTACCTCATTTTTGTGCTCATACCTTATAATGATCTAATATAATGGACGGCATGGATAAACAGATACATAACGGTGGACCTGCCAACAGAACTGCACGTTTGTGGCTAGAAACGGGTGGGGATAGTACGCAATCCGCGTCCGTCCACTCAGTGGGCAATGGAAAAAAAAAGTAATCAAATGTAATTATACTGAATAATGCGGTTGCTTATGAAAACGTTTTTAAAATGCATATAATTACTGCACGTGCTTTTGAAAATGTTTCAAAAACGTCTAGAAATGGCACGGCGAGTTTTAAATTCCATATTAATTAATTAGGTAGCTGTTTGTCCCATTCACTTTTTTTTTTTTTAAATAGTAGTGACTCACCAACTCTCAAGTGGAAACGGATTGGCTACTCCCCCTGCCACTAGCCCCGGTGGCTGGTGGTTGGTGGACCATACCACAGGATAATAATAGTGATTGGATATCTACCATTAAAATCCTCCTAAGGCTTATAGTACTGTTTATTTGACATCCAGTCTGTTGATTAGGTCATAAAGACCTAGATGAAGGGAAAAAACAAAGATCAGCTTCATCGAAAACCTTATGGCCCCCAAAAAGTTTTTAATGGTTGACACTCATTCGACACTGTTTCCTGTAATGTGGTCCACTTTAGATTGAGATATACCTCATTTTTGGTCTCATGACTTAAAATGATCTATAAAAATAGATGGACGGCATGGATGAAATATATACATCATAGTAGGGCCCACCGACCACCAGCCATCAGTCATTGGCCGGTGGGAGTACCCCATCCGTTTCCCTCACAAGTGACACTCACGGAGGGAGTTGCACTCACGGAGGAAGTGGATTGGCTGGTGTGTTAGCGAGCTCGTCCCACGCTTAAACCAAAAAATAAGACAGATCCAAATATCAAGTGGACCACACTGCAAAAAGCAGTGGGGGGATTGAACGTCTACCATCAAAATCCTTTAGGGGTCACACAAGTTTTTGATCAATATGATATTTGTTTTTTTTTCTTCATGCAAGTCTGTGTGAACAGATTGGATGGAAAATAAACGCCATGGTCCCTATGGATGTTTTAATGGTGAGAATCATTGCCCCCATTGCTATTTCCGGTGTAGTCCACTTAAGCTTTAGATATGAATAATTTTTGGTATCATGCTCTAAAATGATTTCAAAAAATAGATGAACGGTGTGGATATAATAAATACAACATTTGGGCCATGTAACTTTAAATACAACTCGGAGCTGCAACACTCGTCTTGACACGACACGTACCCACACTAGCCATATCGCTGGTATACACCAGCCAATCCGTTTCCCTCATGGACGGGCAGATTGGGAATTTAGCATGGACGCGGGATTTCCCGCCAAAGCCTTTCGCAGGAAGTTCCTGCGCGCGCTGGAAACCTAGGTGTGGCCCATCGTGATGTTTTTGAGAAATCCTCCCGATCCATCCGTTTTGTGAGCTCGTCTTAGGATATGAGGCCAAAAGTGAGCAGGATCCAAGACTTCATACACGCGGAGGATATGTCTGAATTATGAGTCCGGATCCTCTATTACCCGGTCAACAGAGAATTCCTAATACCCTAAAATTCATTGGTCCACGTCAACACTCACTGAAAAAATAAAGAAATAAAAAAAAGCTTCGGACGCCAAACCACTTGGGGTAACAGGAAAATCCTGTTGACCCGATAGCAGAGGATCCCGACTCT